>RJWH01005910.1:54333-65470 GCA_004363575.1 Solenodon paradoxus
CCCCCCCCGCCCCCAAGCATTCGTTCAGCTGGCTGCCAGACATCTATTTGCGTGATGTTCTCACATGCTCAGGGCAGGGATTCCTGGCTCTTTTGGTCACATCCCTGGAGGACCAGTGGCTGCCCAAGCTCAGGAGCCCTGCCTGTCTCCAGTTCAGCTCCCGCCCTGGTGGTGCTGGCACAGGATCAAACCTCTACTTCCTCATCTGTGCAAGGGGCACAGAGCACCTGCCACACAGGGCTGTTGTGAGAGCTCAGTTAAGCCACAAAAAGTGCTGAGTTCAGTGCCTGGCACACACAATGCTCACTATTAGCTCCTACCATTATGGTGTCTATGTCATGCAAATCAAAGAAGAATCCATTTATCCTGTTGAAACCCATGAATAAGTAAATGGAGGGGCTTTGTGGTATAACGGACTTACATGGACGGATGAATGGGTGGCTGGAGAGCAGGCACTGGAGTGGATGAATGACTTAACAGAAGGACTAACCAATGGATGGAGGAATATATGAATGAATGCATGGACACGGGAGAAACGTGGGCTGTGCACGTGAGGTGTGGAACAAGCTGATTTGGGGTACTGGCACCATGTTCCCGAGTTCCAACAGCCAACACACCCCGCTCACCTGTAGCCCTGCAGCTCACTCTCCAGCCGCTGCACGCAGCGCTGCAGTCCAGGCACCTGGCGCGCTAGCGCCTCCAGCTGGCGCACACGCTGCAGGCTGCGCAGCACCGCCAACCGGGCCTCCTCTGCGCGCCGCCGCACCTCCACCTGGCCCCGGCGCAGCCGCCCCGCGTGGGCCTCCGCCGCCGCCAAGGCGCCCCGCGCCTGCCGCAGCTCTTGGGCCACCGCCTCGGGCCTGTCGCGCTCCGCCTCTTGAGCTGCCTGGTTCTTCCAGAGGCCAACCTGCGAGGGGACAGGGCAGCAGCGGGCGGGCGGTGAGCACTTCGCCCAGATGCTGGTACCCACGCCAGCCACGACCCCGGGGACCCCGCCACCATACCAGTGCCCCTAGAAGCGACGGAGCACATTCATTGCGTACACTGCTTACGGGTGCCAGGCATGTCCGAGCTCAATGCTGCACTAACTTCAATGATGCAGATCTAGTCGTCCCCCTTTTTAAGGGATGACAGAAAGTGAGGCACAGAGCATGTAACCGGTGATTCCTAGACGTCACGACTCTGCCCACCTATGTTAGTAGCTTTCAACCCTCAGATCTCCTGGGTCCCCTAGACTCAGTAAACAGCCTAAACGCCTCACAGCAGCTTTTCTGATCTCCCTGGTGTCTGCTCACCAGACGCTCCATGAAGATGAGGGTGTTGTCTGTGACCCCAGTCTCTCAAAGAGGCCTGGAATGCAGTAGGTGCTCAATAAATACCTAAAGCATGAATGATCCTGGATGATTTTACTCTGTATCATGGGAGAGCTTCCCCAACCCTGCCCTTTGCCCCTTGACGACTTGCCCTTGCCCATACAGCCACGGCCACTGAAAGCAGTACCTTGTCACGCTCTCGCACCGAAGCTCAGGGTGGTGACTGTGGGGAGGGGCGTAATACAGCCTCCACTTCCGTCTGGCCTGTAGTGGTGTGGGGTAGAGGGTGTTCTTTCCTCCCCTGACCCCGTGTACCCTGCATTGCCTTTGGCACGCGCTACTACTGCTGAAGTGTTTGTTGACTGCATCCCAGCTGCTGGGGCTGGGTCCTGAGCCCACTCAGTGCTTCTTTCAGTATCTCAGAGTGCATTGGCCTAGCCAGTACTGGCTGTCCCTTGATTGACTGTGACACCATCTATTTAGTGCCAGACTCCCAGTGACCCTACGAAGACCCATCGGTATTTACCGAATGACTGCGTGAGCTGCCCTTTCATCAGGCAGGATGCTGTTTAGGGGTGGGGACCGGCCTTCCTCTCAACCGCCGCCCGCCCGGAAGCCTGGCACCATGGAGAGCTCAGATGTCTGTTGAATGACTGAATGTGTGAGACGGCCCAGTTTCCTGGGAAGGTTCGGCTCTTGGGTTAGGAGGGGCAGGTTGGGACACTGGGAGATGGGGTGATATGGAATGATTATCTGGGTGAGATTGGGTTTTGGGGGGTGGAACAGATGCTGAGAATAGTGGGAACTGGAGTGAGATGGGGTGGGTCAGGGACTGGATGCAAGTAGTCTGAAGTGGACTGGGGCTGTCTGCCCTCTGCCCGGTCTGAGCTCTGCAGACAGATGGCTGCTCAAACGACCGGCCCCCCCCCCACCGCCACACACACATCCTGTCATTACTCTCCCCACTCCCCACCTGGCCTACGCGCACCTGCAGCGCTAGGCAGCGCGCATCACTGCTCTGCAGCGCTGCGCGCAGGTCCTCTACCAGCTCTCGCAGGCTGCTGTTTTCCTCCTCCAGTTGCACCAGGCGCTCGCCGTCCGGGCCGTGGGGGCCGCCGTCGGGGCCGGGCCCGCGGGGCGGGCGGCGGCGGCGGCGGCGCGGGCGGCGCAGGCGGATCTGCGTCTCGATGTGCTCGCTGAGAGCACCGCGGGGCAGCCGGGGGCCGGCGCGGGTGCCGAAGTAGCCGCAGAGGCGCGCGTGGAACTGGCGGAAGGTGAGCTCCGGCGGCTCAGCGCACAGCGCCAGGCGCGCTTCCTCCTCCGCATCTGCGTCCGCGTCGGTGACCGCCCCCGCAGCCGCGTCCCCGGAGCTCGTGTCTCCCGCGGCCGCACCTCCGGCGGCCTCCCCGGTGGAGACGGCCCCCTTGGCGCGCAGCCCCAGCACCGCACACAGCGCGCGGAAGTCGGCGCGTGGTAGGCGGCCGGCGCCGCGGCAGTCCAGGTGGTGGAAGACCTCCTGCAGGTACTGATCCAGGCCCGTGGCCAGGACCACGATCTCGTTCTCCACGCCGCTGTCCATCCCGTAGTGGTGCGCCAGGGCGCTCAGCAGCCACTGCGTGCGCCGCGCGGGTCGCTGGTAGGGGTCCCCGGCGGCGCCCTCCATGCTGGCCCCCGCGCCCGGGCTGCTGGGCTCCCTCGAGGAGGCGCGTGCTCCTCTGGTCCCTCCGCCCGGCAACTTCCAGGGGCGGCCTCAGAGTTTCTCGAAAGGAGGGGCTTAGCGGTCGCGGCCTGGCTGGAGCGGCGCCGGGGCCGGGACCAGCTGCTGCGCTGGCTTGGCAGAGCGTCTGTTTACCCGGGCGGATCGGGAGACCCCGGGATCCTCGCGGGTCGGCACTGCCTGGTCTCCTGCCGGGTCTGGTTTCTGCCACTGACCCCCGCGCTCTTCTCCCCTTATCACTCCGGAACATCCGAGCGTCTCTTTTCTTCCAGCTCCAGGGTCGGTCGCTTTCGATTCCCCTTCCCTCTGCCGCACCAGCGTGGCCCGGAGAGTTTTCCCTATGACAGGGGCGAGGGGGGTGGGGGTGGGCGCAGGGTAGGAGGCCGGGGGGGATTCAAGGGCGGCGGCCGCGGCTGGTTTCTGGGGGCGTGCCCCTGCGCCCACGCGTCACTCCACCCCTTGTCCCTAGAAAGCCCTCGAGGGTAACGGCGCGAACTTGTGTAAATTCCGAGAGGCTCCACCTCCCCTTAAATTCAGATACTGGCTTCCAAACCCACAGCTCCATCTACCCGTGGACAGTGCAAAAGCCTTGGGAGCCAAGTGGAGCAGAGGAGAAACAGACTTGGAGTGCGGGGACCTTTAGGGACCTCCCTCTGGTAAATACGGACCTGAGAGGGACCCTTAACCTCTAAGCCCTGTGTATGTTTGGGGGGTGGGGATAGGGGAGTGGTGGGCTTCCGGTCGGTTGGTCCCCACCTTTGTAACTTGGCGATGTCACTTGCAGGCTTTCTCTGAGCTGGTGTTAGTAACAGGTGGTTGCTGGGCTATAATTTTCTCTGGTGCCCGAGAACGTATTTCTGGAAGGTGAAAGCAAAGTCAGCTTCTTAGGTGGGTTCTAAGTTGTTTTCCTTCCTTTTTCACGAGAGTGTAGAGGTGAGGTGCCCCTGTCACTGCACTGGGAAAATTGTCCAGTCACTTTGGAGCCAAATGCAGACTTTCTTCAGCTGCCTTCAGCTGTAAGATGGGCAGAAGCAGGTTTTGTGTGTAACTTCAGGAGTTTAAATGTTAAATCCTGGCATTTGAAAGAGCACTAAAATTCTGTTTCTTTTGCTGTAGTATCCTGGAAATGGTACTTTGTCCTTTTGGTGATTTCCTGCTGATTGTTGAAGACTTTAATCAAGGTACACCGTTGTCACCAAGGAGTTAGATGCTCCTCCCAACCATTTTGGACATATTTTTTTTTTAAAGGAAAGGTGCAGGCAGGAATAAAGGTGAACCCAGGCAGGCAGCAAGCAAGAAGACAGAGGAGAAAGAGGCATTTCATTAATTTCATTTAATCCCACTGGCCCTGGGATGCGAACCTGGGACCTTGGGATATATGTGGACTGCTCCCAACCCCTGCTCCACAGGACGTGCCAAGGGCATACATTTTTAAACATAATAAAAGTAATATCAATCTGACCAAAAGTTTTACATCAATTCCACTGTGAAACACACGTGCACAGAATGTTCATCACTGTTTATGATCGTGATAAGCTGGAGACAACCTGGTGCCCGGCAGCTTGGCAGCCAGGATGACTCACCAAAAGGGTGATTGAAAAAAGCAAGATGCAGCCTCTTATGTCCCATGTTAATACTTATGTAACAGTAACAAGGAAACCACACCACACAGCACTAATTATTTCCTACAGGATGTGCATGTAAGGGCATAGGAAAAGATGGAAAGACTTATGAATTGGTCGTGTACCAAGTGGTTATTTCTGAGGCTAAGAGATGTTTAGTTGTAATATTTACCTTTCTAACAAGGGGATATTTTTGTTTTTAGGGGAGGATACACTTTTTTTCCCTGTAACTTATGTACTGTAAATTCAACCATTAAAGGTGTACAAATCAATGATTTTTAGTCTGCGTCTACACCATATAACCATTATCGCCATCTTATTTTAAAACATTTTCATCACCCCACCCCCCAAAAACCCTTCCACTCCCAACCCCCAGCCCTAAGCAGACACTACTTTCTGTTTCTGTGGATTTGCTTGTTCTCAACACTTTGTGTAAATGAAGTCGTTTATGTGACCTGCCGCTCTTTGAAAGCATGTATTTGAAATACATAAGTATTATGTATGTCTTATGGGACATAAGAGGCAGCATCTTGCTTGCGCGCGCGCATGTGTGTGTGTGTGTGTGTGTGTGTGTGTGTGAAGGCTGACCCATGCTGGAGCGTGTATCTGTCCTTCACATCTTCTCGTTGCCATGTAACACTCCACGGGTGGGTCAACATGCTTTGTTTATTCATCAGTTGATCGTTACTTGGATTGTTTCCACTTTGTGTGTATGAAGAATAACGAAGCTGTGAACGTTCATATGCAAGTCTTCGTGTGTTCATGTATTTTCATTTCTCTTGGGTATATACTTCGGAGTGGCAGGTTTAACTTCTGAGGAAGTGCCACCTGTGTCCCAAGGTCGTACCAATTTTATTCCTACCAGCAGTGAATATTGCTTGTCGTTTTGGATGCACAAAGTAACACGAATGCTCAACCCTGGACTCTTGCTCTTCCTGACTGCATTGCCTCCTCCTCTAAGTTCATGGGAACTCCAGCCTGTCTCAGCAAATCCCTGCTGTCTTCCCTTCTTGTTGCCTTCTTCTCACCTTCATCGTGCATGTCCAGTCTGCCCAGCATTCTGCGTTTCGAACACGTCTGCCTTCAGAACACATCCTGCCTGCCTGCCTCACTGCTGCCAACCTAGACGACACCCCCAGCATCTCTCACCTGTGTTATTGCAACAACCTCCTCCTTAAAACTGCCGTGGAACTCCTACAATCTGTTCTCCAGAGGATACCTGCCTCTGCTCAGGATCCTCTGATTATTTCCTTCTCACTATGGCCCTAAGGTACCACCCCCCATGGCCCAACCTCTCTGACCTCATCTGTTGCCACTTCCTTCCTCCCCGACATCCTCATTCTTCCTCTAGCCTCAGGGCCTTTGCATCCACTTCCTCCAGATGTTTACTGTCCACCCCCATCATTTCCAAGTCTTTACTCCAGCATCACCTCCTCTGTGAGGCCCTCAGCAACATGGGAAGCACTCCGCACCTGTAACTCTTTCTCACCTGTGTGTTGTCTGTGTCCCTGCCTTAAACTGTCAGCATGAAAGCGGGGAAATGTGTCTGTCCCTTTACTGGGACTGGTGTCTGGCACTGGTGATTTCCACTTCCACCTCAGCTGCTTCCCCATGGTTGCCTGGGACCTTTGTGCAGTGTTGGCTTCTATGTGCTGTCACTGCCTACAAATGATAGGCATTTCTTTTTCATTTGTATTTTTTAAAAGCATCCATTGAGGCACATCCTGGTGGCTCAGGCACTATGGGGTGTGAACTCTGTAAAGCCTGCGTCCATGACCTGGGCTGGGGGAACAAAATGCAATGAAAAGAATTAATAAATGTGCTTCCTCCTCCTCTTCCTTCCTTACAATGCTTCTTGCTCCTCTTCCTTCCTTCCTCTTTAAACACACATGCGCACAAACACACACACCATACACACACATACACACAAACGCCAGAACTGACGTACCTGGTGGAATAGTGGGCACATGCCACATACATCCCAAGGTCCTGGGTGTGCATCCCGGGACCAGGTACAAGCTGATTCATCCTAATGAATAACTACATACAATAAATAAAGGGTTTCTTCCTCCCCTCTCTTCCTGCTTGCTGTCTCTGCTTACCTTCATCCTGCGTCTTTCCTTTAAAAAAAATAAGGCAGCTATTGTACCACATCGCCACTCATTGGTGACTCTCCACAAAGTCCAAGCTGCACAAATCAGAAACCTGGAGTTGTCCCCCCACCCCCCCACTCCCGCCACCCCCCTCCCCCGCCCCCAGGTCTTGAATAAAGTCAGCTCTGATAAGAGTGTTTGGAACAGACTTTGTAGAAGTGAAATCACTGCATCAAAAGTGAAAACTCCCCTTACCTGGCATCCATGGGATTTCAGGACTTTGAGTTAATGACTCCAAATGTTGGTAGTTGATAGGAACCCCAACTGGACCTTAGAAACTTCTAGGCCTGGAGTCCTGTGACCTTGGGGACTTGACATGTGCATTTAGAACAGGACTCTGAACTTGGCTCTGGACTTTTCATCTCTGCAGATGGGCCTGACTGGATTTCACGTTAGTGCTGAGCCTCCCCTGGTCCTGCAGCTAGTGACTGCTTTTGCTGAAGGAATCCTTTGAACAGGCACTTTCCCGGGACAGCCAGTTCTGAAAAGAAAGCCTTTAAATATCTTGCACAGAGCGTTGCCTGGCTTCCACCCCCTGCAGCTCAGCAGGGCCAGGGAAGTCAGGGTTTATAATGGGGTGCTGTCAGGCCTGTCTGTCTGCCGGGCAGTGTTACCAGGAGCCTCTGAAACCATCCGGTTTGACCACAAGGTTTTTGTTTGAGGTTTGAAGTGAGCAAACTCAGAGGTCTCCTGTGTCTTTTGTCAGAGTTGGGGGAAGGGTGTGTCTGTTGTGGGGAGGGCAGAGGCCCTGTCAGGGAAATGATTTTCTGAAGTTGGTTCAGAATTGTTTGAACCGTTTCAAATAGCATTCTTCAGTGTCCTTAAACAGCCCAGAAAAATGCAAAAAAGCAAAAATCATCCACAGTCCTGCCAACACGAGGGGGCCACAGACTACTTCTCAAGTATTTATTTCCAGATGCTTTCCATGCATTTGGATGTGAAAGAACTTTGGGGGGGTTATGGAAATATTCGATGTCATCCTTGGGGTGGTGGTCACATGGTGATATATATCTGTCAAAATACTTAAGAAGAGTGATTTTTATAGCATGGAAATTGTACTTCATTAAACTTGACATAAAGAAACAGTTGCGGCCTGCCCTGGTGGCTCAGGCGTTAAGTCTGTGGTTCCAGTGTAGTCCACATAAAGCCCAAGGACAGGAGTTCATGACCTGGGACCAAGGGGAACAAACAAAATGAACAACTAAATAAATAAATGCTTCTTCCTCCTCTGTCTTTCTTCCTACCTCTCTGCTGCCTTCATCCCTGCCTGCTCCCTTCCTCTTAAAAAAAAAGGAAAGAAAGAAAAGGAACAGTTGAGATACTGCTGTGGAAACTTTCTTTGCACGTCACCTATACTTTCTAAATGTGTTAGCATCATTAACGTTTGCAACTTGAGGGCGGCAGCAGCTCCCTCTTATAACTGCTGTGAAATGCTTCCTCATCCCTCTCGGATGCAGATGTAGTTTTCAGTTTTTCCTCTAACAAAACAATGCTGTGAATGGTTGGCTCTGTGTCCCAAGTGATTTATTACTAGACCAAGGAGTCTGCACATATTAGAAGCTCTTGATGTTGCAGAAAGTTTGTTATTCTGTGTAGTCCCTAGAGTGTCTGGGAATGTCCTTGAGCCATCAGTTTTAGTGTCAAAGCTTTTATGCTGTTAGGAGTCTTGGTTTGTGGATTTGCTTTGTGTTCAGATACCAAGTTTTCCTTCTCTCTATTAAAAATGAACCCAAGTCAGGCAAAGATTTCTTAGCTACAGTACCAAATGCATGGTCCAAAAAAGAAAAAAAAATTACCAATTCATTGGACTTCATCACAATTAAAACCTTTTGCATTTCAAGAGACACCATTAAGAATGACAAGTAGGGGGTTGGGGGAAAATACTTGTAAAACATATGGCCAGTAAAAATCATTTATGAATTTACATATTTTGAATATGACAACTCAATAAGAAGACCATATAATAAAAATGTACTTATTTTGAACACGACAACTCAATAAGACCATATGATAAAAAGGTGGGTGGAAGATGGAACAGACCTGTCACCAGTGAAGATGTGCAGACAGCCTGTACATGCATGAAAAGACCCTCACTATCTGCAGGGAAATGTAAAAACGAACCACAACTCATGTGAATGGCTGTACTATATAAGACTCTGTTTTTCAGGATGTGGAGAAACAAGAGAACTCAAATGCTGGTAGGAATGTAAAACAGTGCAGCCACTTTGGAAAACAGTTTGACAATTTCTCAAAAAGTTAGACATAAAACTACTGCAAGACCGAGCTATTTCACTCCTGGGTGTCTACCGAAGAGAAACAAAAAACTCGTCCACACAAAGGCATTCATGTGAATAGCAGTGTTTTCTGTAAATGTCTAAACGCCCAGCCTCTGTGTCATGAACTGATGAGGGGATAGACACAAGGCGATTTGCCATGCAATGGAATATCATACAGCCATCAAAAAGAATGAAGATTTGATACATGTTACAATCTGAGTGACCCTCTAAACCATTATGCTAACATGTGCCTTGGTGGCTTAGTAGTTAAGTCTGCAACCTCCGGCTGGCATAGTCCACATACATCCCAAAGACCTAAGTTTGCAACACTGAGGCCCAGGAGAACAACCAAGATGAACAACTAAATAAAAAACAGTGCTTCTTCCTCCTCTCTCTTCTTGCCTGCCTGCCTGCCTGCATCTTTCCTTAAAAACAGCAACAAAAACAAGTTTCATGCTGAGTGAAAGAAGCCAGACCACAAATGGTGTGACTCCATTTACATGAAATGTCCAGAAAAGGCACGTTTTTAGAAAGAAAGTAGATTAGTAGTTGTCTGGGACCTGGGGTGGGAACAGATTAGTTGTAAATGTGCATGATTGATCTTATTAGAAAGTGAAAATATTCTAAAACTTATTTATGGTGATTAATTCACCACTCAGTAAAGGTGGTGAAATTTGTACTTTAAATGTGTGGATTTTATGATAGAAAATATACCATGGGCATGCCCTGATGGAGTAGCAGTTTGGTCACTTGCCTCTGAAGGAGTGCAAGGCCACATACCCCTGGGTTTGACTCGTGGGTTCGGGGGGCAGGGGGACCACCAGTGTGAACAACATAATAAAGTAAAATAAGGTGTTTCTCCTCTCTCTTCCTGCCTGCCTGCCTGCCTGCCTGCCTGCTCACTGTCATTCCTGCCTGCACCTTTCCTTTAAATGATAAATAAATGACAATAAAATAATAATAATAAAAGAGCATTTGGCTGATGTGCCGCAGGCCGAGGTCCTCTTGTAGCTGCTATGTGAGTTTGCCAAGCTGACTGTGCAGTGACTGCCGGCAGGCAGGGCGCCCTGTTGGAGCCTCATTTATGCAGCAGGGCTTCATGATAACTTCCATGTGCCTATACCAGACACTGGGCATCTGAGGGAAGGGAGGTGGGGTCCCTTTGGTTGGGTATGGGGGAGAGACTGGCACAAACAGGCTGACACAGCAGCGCAGGGGTTAACCGTGAGTGCAGAAGAAAGGCATCTGCCGGAGGTAAGTGAGGCAGGTGTTTTCTCAGAAGTGATTCTTTTGCCAGTAGATCTGCTTGGCAGACGGAACGCTGGGGCTGTGGTGTGGGGGTGAGAAAGCACCTGGTGTCGCCGGGTTGGTGAGCAGCAAGAAGGTAGACAGACAGGCATCTGAAACCACAAGGTCAGCACCTGCAATAGAAATACCAGGGTCGCGGGAACTGGAACTTGCCTTGTAAGAGCCATCTTCCCGCCATCCCACCGGGCTGCTGTCTCAGCATAGATCCTCCTTCCAGACGCCTGGTCCTCGCTCCTCACGGAGCACCCTGGAACCCGGTCCGTCTCTCGGAGGATTTCCTTTTGAGGAGGAGACCATGACCCTCGTTGCGGAAGGACCTCTGCTGTCAGCGTTGGCAGAAGGGGAGGGCCCTGTGGTGGTGTGGCCTTCCCGCCTGCGTTTCTTGGCTCTCGGCCCGAGTTATGTGGCCTTGACTTCGTTTGTTATGAGCGGCAGCCTGTTTAAAAGCCCCACGTCTACATCGTCCTCAGACCTGGGGGTCCCTGTCTTCACAAGGCAGGTCCCTGAATGTCCTGAGTGGTCCTCGTTCTGTTGAACCTTGTCTGGGATGTTATTTCTTCTGCTGCTCCTCTCCTCCTGGGGTTAAGGGTCGTCATTTTAACAGATACAGAATGACATCCAGGTTCCAGACATGGAGGGTCGCTGTCGTAGCTGTGGCCCCGGAAGATTTCTGGGGCAGCGTCGTGGGGGCTGCCGCAGTGCATGCTCATTTTCTGGCCAATAAACTCATTGCTGAGGCCAAAGTCTG
>RJWH01005911.1:0-65376 GCA_004363575.1 Solenodon paradoxus
GAGCTTATTTCTTTAACTCGGGGTCCAGTTCCGCTCCATATCGACACCAGACAATATCGCGATTGCTGGTCGCGATGCCCGGCCACTTACTGAGCTTTGGACCTTCTCTCCAGGGAGAGACTTGAGTCTGTTTTTTCTACTCCTCGGGCAATGAATTCTGCATTTACTTTGACACCCGGAGTTTTCACGCGCTGCGTAGTTCTCCCGCCCCATGCACTATTTAAACACCAACTGGGTTAGTGGATGCTATGAGCATATGCAAGATCTGTTTCCCGAGGGAGAATGTAATATTGGACAAAGTTTGCTGTATTAGGAGCAAATCCGTCTAGAAATAGGTTTGTCAGAGGGGTTCCCCGGAATAAGATTGGTAAAAGTGCTGTGATCCCCGCCCATCCCTGCCCACCCTCTGGATACCAGCGTGGGTATGCATGCTCACCGAATCTTCCAGGCTGGAAGAGCTAAAAACTCCGCTGCAGAGTAAGTCCACGCGCCTTCCTTGCCCCCACGTGTGGGTAGTCTTTTAATCTTTCAGTCTGCAGAGTGATATTTGAAATGCCATTTTTTTAACCCACGGTGGCAATTCTAAGATTATATTGAAGCTCACAAGGAGCTTCACTGGGAATATTTGGGAGAAAAACAGTACATGTGAACTGCTTTTTACTTCGTTGAGGTAAAGAGGCTATTAAAGGAATCAGATGGAAAAATCTAGGGACTTATTTAAAAATGTGAATTTCAGGTGGAGTTATTTGTTTCAAACATGAAAGAGAAGCCTTCAGTTTGAATAGCATATGAAGTATGGAAATGTTTCTTTTTTAAGATGACTGACTTTGGTTATGAGCAGCCTTCTTCCTTCCTTTGAACACATTCCCTCTCTGCTTAAATTATTACTTATTTCTTTTTCGTTTAATGGTTGCTGATCTGACCCAAGAGACTTAGTTTTGTTTCTTCTGAAAAAAGTGGAAAACTTAAAATCAATAAAAATGTCAATACTTTCTGTTGAAACTCAACCTGACTGAACTGGTTTTAAGAATGCTTTTTTTTTTTTTTTTTTTTGCTATCTGATTTGATGAATGCTAATTTATGTGTATAATTGTAGAAAAATAGAATAAATTATTGGGGGGAGGGGAAGGAAAGAGTCTAAGAAAATGTGTAAAAACAAACAAAAAAGGAGACAAATACCTTTTAAATTTTTGTTCCTACTTAATTTTAAAATTTAAATGGTGGGAGATCAAGTTAAGCACTTTGTAGTTCTGAGTTCTTAGTAAGTAAAATGTCAGGATTAGCCCCACCAGAAAAATTTTTTGAGTGACAGTCATTTTATTGGTTTTCTAAACACTTCAGTTTTGTCCACTTCAATTTTATCTAAGTTTAAATATTAATTCCCCTTTAAAATGTCCACTTTCCCAGTGTGACTAAATATTCACTCCATATCATGGTTTTCTTTAGCTGTATAGAGTCACAACCAAACTGAAGCAATAGAAAATATTTCTAATAAATATTCCTTATTTCATATTTTATTTTCAGTCTTTAAATATGAAGATTGCCAGCATCTGTTGGTACAATTGATAACATATTCTACAACATGCTAAATTCGTATTCCCTATTAAAAAAAAAAACCCTAATAAAAACTAAACAAATAGTTTTCTTGTTAAGGTCCCCCCTTTGGGTGGCAAATTTCAGTAAGCAGTTTAAATTTTTTTCTAAAATTATCTTCTTGGTGGTCTCTTGTTGATAGCAAAAGCAACAAATTTTGAAGTGTAAAGCAGGTTGTTTTTAAAGTTTTGTAATCTTCAAAAAGTGCACCTCTGAAGTGTTATGTTCTTTTTCTTTTAGGCTGGACCTGAAAGCCAGCAGTTTGTATAAGTATGCTAGACAATTCAAGTTAGGTTGGATTTAGATTCTTAGGAGGAATGCATTTCCTCTTTGCTTAGCCTTAAGTAGGGGCATCTGCTCTTACATGAACTTGAAACAAAGTCTGAGCCCATGCATTATGTAAACAACTTTTAAAAAGCTCAAAGCCAGAGCAGAGGGGTTTATGTGGAAGGTGAAATTAGAACAGAAAATTTGAATTCATTTCTGCTTCTAGTCATCTCAAATCACATTTTCATTGTGAATACATCAGTCACAAACCAAATAATTTTTTTCTTTATGATATATAGTAGTGATTTCCCTTCCAGTTCTATTTAAGGATGATGGTAATTCCTGTTTCCTCCTCCTTTCAATGTGTATGAGCCTTCACTTTTTTCTTTAAAAATTGTCATCGAATTTATAAAGAAATTATGGATACTAAAGTTAAATTTTTGTCCCAGGAAATACATCAAAAGCACACAGATTTGCATTTTTGAAAATAAAAAAAAAAATCACCAAAATTTTAATTTACCTATTGCTTAAGGAAGAAAAAAATACATAGGATTTAAAAAAGAACAAGAAAATACCTTTAACTTTGAAATCCTTTCCTTCATCGTGCCCACATATGTTTCCGTTTTTAAGAGTTGCCAGTTGCTTGTCTGGCAAATGCATAGCCAGGACCTTGACTGGTGTCAAAGGAAGATGTTCGGAAAACTAGTGATTGGGGTTAGTTTATCTAAGGTTTCAGATGAAATGCCTTGCATTGGCCTTTCACAATTACTGATTATTTCAGGATGGTGAAAGTTTATTTTTAAAAAATATTTTGAGAGAAGGGAGTCTAGATCTTGAGGGAGATTTGTGCAGAATGTTTTGTGTGGGGGCTTTCTGAAATCATTGAAACTCAGGAAATTTCGTTGTGTCAAGTAGCATCGCCCGAGACCTCTTGTGTGTTCTGATGAAATCGTAAATTTTTCTTTCCCCTACTTCTGAATCTTTATTCTTTTACTGTTTCTTTTTAAATAAAATGTTGTAGCTAATGAAAAATTTCCCTGACAGAATATTGAATAAGGCTCAGTTACCTGCTTTGCACAAAAAAAAAGACTTCATATCATTACTCTTTGTAGTGTAATTGCCAGCAATTTTATGTCATCTAACAAATGACTTAAGTAAGTCCATAATGGAGCACCAGAGAAGTTTGCTCCTCTTGGGATGAAAACCATATTTACTTCAAGAAATCAAAATCTGACCTTCCCTTTAGGTACTTAAAATTTTACCTAGGCTGTCTATGTGTTTGTTTTTTTTTCCTGAGTGGAAATCTTTCAGATTTAGAAAAGCCTCATTCTCTACTATAGGTTAGATGTACTCTTGCTTGGAAACGTGGGGCTGAAGTGTAGAACTTCATGACATTTTGGCCAGTCATAGAATCTGCCTTCTGTGTCTGGGAGTCTGTGATTGAAATTCTATCTAGTATTCATCTTGGTTATTCATGCTGAGCGATGGCATATGTGTTAAACTGATAACATCACAGGTCTGTGCACAGATACAACCAGAGTATGTCAGGGGCATGTGTCAGATCTATAAGGTAGAATTTTAAAGGTTTTCATGGAAGAGTCAAGTACACTGAGATTTCTGTGTTTGGGGGAAGTGCCTTTGGTGTTTGTATTTTTATTCATTCATTTATTTGATTAAAAGCTGAGTCTTTACCATGTAAGTACCAGTCTCCTAGACACTAGAGATGTTGTAGGCATATAGCTAGTCAATGACTAATTTGGAAGGCAGACAGGAAGAAAAATAATTGAATAATACAGTCCCTGTCCCTAAGAAGCACAATTGTCTAGTGATTAAGCATGGGAAACAATTAATATCCTCTAAATGAATGCTTTAAAAAAAATAATGACACCATAGAACAAAAGGCATACAATGAGATGCCATGTTTTATTCAGTCTTATATCTTAATCTACTTTAAACCAGGGATGTGGACATTTATCTTCTCTTTAAAACTCACGCTAGTCAAGTAATTATTGCTTGGATTGCATTTTTTTCCTATATGCTCTTAAATTTTTCTTAAATTTTTTATTAAGACTATATTGGAACTAGTTGGTGGGGTGTCTGAGTAACACGTTTGGGATTTGGTCCTTTAAAAGTAGCCAAAGAGAGAGAGCAGCTTCCCTGATCCATCATTCTGATAGCACTCCTTTCTTTGAGGAACTGTATTTCCCAGTGTCTGTTTCTTGTCTGAATGAACCCTCCCTGAATCGGACACAGTATTGATTAGTGTTTTGCTCTTTTGGTGAGGGAAACTGATGTGAGAGTAGTTCATTTACTTGTCCTCGATCACCCAGACTGACAGACAGAAACAAGACCTCTGATGATTACTGGGTGTCTCCTTAAACAGATGTGGAAAGATAATATCCTTGTCATTGGCATCTTGTGGGTGAGATGGCACCAGGCTAGAAGTCAGAACACTCACATTCTAGTTCCTTTTCTGCCACTAGTCAGCACTATGACCTGGGGATAGCTTAAATGCGTCCAGTTCTGAAATTCCTTATTTACAAAATCAGCAAGCTGTATAAATATGATCATTAAGTTTGCTGTCAGCTCTAAATGTCTGAAGCTCCAATGGCTTTATATCATTTTCATCATCATCATCAAAATAGGAATCATATTTTTTGGCATTTTTCATATATGTTGCTGTACATAGCATCTCTTAAATTGCAAATGTTGGTGTATTATCATCCCTTCAGTATCTGGGAGATAATAACTCATTACTGGTTGAAACCTTTTTAATTTAGTTCCCCGTATAGAGGGGCATTTAATGTGTTTTGTAAGTTGATGGAAAATTCTCCTTTCCTTATCCTAAATCAATAGAATAGGATGGCAGTCTGTCCCAGGATGCTTAAGAAAATCCCTGCGCATAGGTTCAATTAACCTAATGTGATTCCTTGAACTCAGTCTCTGTAGTAGAACGCATGCAGATACATAGCTTTAAATGGACCCTAGCGTGCAGATCTTTTTTTGGTCGACTGAGTGACAGCTCAGAGCCCTATGGGCCTTTTTAAATGAATCTCTTCTGAGCTGCATGGAATTCATGGAGCAGTAAATGACTCCTTTGTGAAAAGGGAGAAGTGCAAATATCTTAGAGTTGAAGTCTTTAGACAAGACAACTCTCCCTGCTTTCTAGCATATCCTAGTAACTAGGAAAAGTGTCCCACTTTTCTTCCTCATTTTCCATTGCTTAAAACTTCATCAGGATTCTTTGTATACCAATGAAATACGCTTAGATATAAAGTATTTACAAAATGTTGTGTTTACAGAAACATCTTCTTAAAATGTGACTACTGAGAGAAACGTGGACTAATTAATAAACACGGATGTCTGCGATGTTTGAGGAGAATGTTCTATATGAATTTTTAATGTAGAGTGTGTGGTGTATGGCGTCATGGAGCCAGCACTGGGTCGGGGTAGTTGGCTTCTAGTCCCTACTGTGTCATAGGCTATGTGACTTGACGCAAGACATATGAAATGACAATAGTTTAGGGTTGTACGGGGAATTCCATGGGTCTCCTAGTCCATACCTCCATCTCTCACAGAGGAATTCCTTTAGAGCATCCTTGGCAAGATAAAGATGATGCCTTTGCTCAGATGGTGATACTCAGTGATGCTCAGTCCCTTTGACTGTCATTTGAAGATTATACATTACTTTCTTGTTGAAGCGGGTGTTTCATCCCCATTGAAACTTAGCAGCTTTGGTGAGCTTCTAACTGTTGGTGGCCTTGAGCGAGGTCCTTTGCCCTACAGGATAGTCCTAAGAATTTTGTGCCACTGGGATCCAGAAGGACAGCTAGGTTAGGTGACTCACTGAAGGGCACACAGCTAGTTAGGGGCCCAAAACGTCCTGCTTCTTGGCAGTTTCTACCCAAGAATGTTGTCTCTGGTCACTGAAACAAGACAGAACTAGGCATTTTCCTCACTTAGGTTGACAATTGTTCAGATATTTGAGGGTGCTGTTGCCTGCAAGTTAGGCTACCCTTTCCCTTCGGTTATCACATGGGCAGTCGCTCCTCTCTAGCAAGCTAACCTCCCCTGGGATCCAACTAATTTTTCGATGTACATTTTAAAGTGTGGTTCACTTTATTTTTTAATTTAAAGAAAAGGTGTAGGCAGGAATGAAGGCGAGTAGGCGGGCAGGCAGGCAGGCAGGAAGAGAGGAGGAAGCAGCATTTTATTTTTATTTAGAATTTTACTTAGCTGGTCACATTGGTTGTCATGCCCCCACTCCCCCAACCCGGGATGTGAACCCGGGTCCTTGGGGATGTTCATGAATTGCACGCCTTCGGAGGAGGCTGACCAAATTGCTACTCCACCAGGGTGTGTCTGGCTCACTTCTTAAGGTGTACCCAATGAGAACTTGGAGCAGCTTCAGAAACCTGCTGTTCATCAAGGCAGTTACAGCTGAGGCCATGAACTGATATTTGTCTTCCCTGCACCCTTTCCACTCCCTCCTTTCCTAAAGCAAGTATCCTCCAGCACCCTGAAGGACATCTTAATCTAGAGAAGAAAGAGAAAACGGTTATCTCATCTTCCAGAGGCTGGTTTATTAATGAAACCCAGAATTCACCTCTATTTTCTCATCTACCAATGGGTATAATAAACTTTGGATAATTTTTACCTTATATGTTCTCTGGCTCCAGGGGACAAGACTAGTGTCTGATAGAAATTTGGAAGGAAGTAGATTTCTGCTCTTTAATGAACTTCCTCTGCAATCCACCCAAGCATGACAAGGGTTCCCTCCAGTGAGCAAATAAAGGCCCTGTGATAACTCATCAGGGATGCCATGAGGTCGCTGATGACTCATTCATTTGCTCATAGCCGTGCCTCCCTCCTCTGTATGATGGGAATCACATCGACTTAGCAGCGTGGTTGTAAGGAGTAAATGTTTGGGACGTGCTTAGCACAGTGTCCTTGTGCGCAGTAAGCACTGAGAAAAAGGTCAGTGGAGTTCATCATTATTATTAAACTCTGTTGTGCTGAGTTCTCTCAGTTCTAAGTGTTCATGGATTTACTTATTCATGCATTTCTATGAGAGTATGGAGATTTCTGTCCTCTATCTCCACTCTGGGCAGCTCTCCCTGCTGGTCCCCACCACCATACCTCAGTTACTTAGGGACTATGCCAATGTGATACACTCTCAAACCATTCCATTCTCAACGCTGGATTCCATCATCTTTGGAAAGACATGTACTAGCATGCCCTGGTGGCTCGGGTGTTAAGCTATCAGCTAGAGCGTAGACCACGTAAAACACAAGGACCGGGGTTCGAGAGCTCGGGTCAGGGGGAGCAACCAAAATAACAAGTAAATAAATAAAAATGTTTCTTCCTTCTCTTTTCTTACCCCCTTGCCTGCCTTCATTCTTCCCTGTTTTCTTTTCTTTTAAAAAAACAAAAACAACCCAAGCATGTACTAAGAGTTAATCTTCCAACCCGAGGAAGAAAACTCATCTACATAATCACATAAGTAAATGAACCTTATACATTGAATCTGTTGTTATCCAAAATAAGGTCATGGGTACATGAAAGAACATTTTGTATTTTAAGAATTTGAAGTTTATTTTAACGAGCATTAGAAAAAAATTCAACAGAAAATTCATAATTTTGTAAGTATGATAATGATATTTCAGTTTAAAGAAGAAATCCATTTCTTAAAAAGTGAGTAAACTGAAGAAGCGCTATATAGATATGATTTTTAAAACAGAGAGATTATAGGCAAATAAGTAACATTTGGGAAACAAGCTATGATTCTTTCTTAGGAAATTGGGGACAGCAACTCACTCACTCACAACCATGATCACCCAGCCTGTCTTTGGCAATGATGGAACTGAAATAGCAGCCCTCACTCCTGAAACTGAAGAAGTTCAGATTTTGCATGAATTCTTTTCATTGAAACTGTGCCATTGCAAGTTCCCCATTCTTCTCTTGTTTCTGCTGTCAATATTTAATTTTGTTTCACAAATGCATTCTATTCTCTGAATGGCTGTGGGTACTTATTCATCTCCGTTTTAACAAATTTCCATGCTTTGACCTTTTGGATTTGGTGTCTTGCTTTTTTTTACCAGACCACTGCCTGTCTCACCTTTGCCTTTCCAAGTAGATTTCCCTTTTGTCAACTTTCTTAAATTTTTTTAAGGCAGAGACATTTTATTATTTTACTTGTTTAGCAGGTCCCTGGAAAAGCCATTCTCAGGGCTTGCTATTATCTGGCCTGATTAGAGCTTGCTGTCTGTGAAGAGTCTCATCCTGAATGTCTTGGTCCAAAAGAATCAGCAGCAATTGTTTAACTTTTCAACTGCCTGAATTAGCTACCCTTTGGGGCTAACCAGAGGTTGGCTAGAAACTTTAAAAGGAAACACTGGAAAATATGTTGTCCATAGAGGTTTTGAAATGCTGACACATTCTTGGGAATCTAGAAGTCCACATACATGTGCTTGGCTGTGCACATGTCAAGAAAGCCCCACTTATCACCAGTTGACCTTGAGCTTCTGCACAAACAGAAAGTGATAGTTAAAGCAGTGTTTTCAACTGCCTGCCAGATTGCTGAAGGCATGACCACACCACAGAGGCCCTTGGCAAAGTTTAGGAGATGAATTGGCATTTAAGGGAATTTAAGGAAATCTTTATCCAATCACTAGATGACCATGAAGCAAACTAAACAGAGATTTTTAGTGGCTGCACATGAGGAATACATTTTTATAGAATTAGTTCAGGAAAGTCACTAAGTAAGTAAACAGGAACGACAATAAAAACAACGAACTTGCCTCTCACTCTCTGTAACATGCCTAGTTTTCAGTAAAAATATGAGACATACAGAGAAACAGGAAACTATGGTCTGAAACACAGGGGTAAAAAGAAAAATCAATCAATAAAAACTATCCCTGAAACAACCCAGATATTGCATTGACAAAAACTTTAAATCCGTTATAATTAAAATACAAATGCAAAAACAAAAACCAAAAAAACCACTAAAGGAAACCATCTCTAAATAATTAAAATAGAAGAAATAAGGAGTATCAATAAAGAGCTAGGAATTGTCTTAAAAGTAGTAAATATAAAATCTTGAGTTGAAAAGGTAATAACTAAAATGAACTGGGGGGGCCCAAGAGCAGATTTGAACGAGGAGAAGAAAGACTCAGCCAATTGAAGGTAAGTCAGTTGAGGTTATCCAGCATGAGACACAGAAAGAGAAAAGAATGAAGAAAAATAAACAGTCTCAGAGGTCAGTGGGAAACCATCAAGCACACCAACATACACAAAATATAGGAGTCCCGGATGGAAAGGAGAGAAAGTACCAGATAGACTATTTGAAGAGATAATGACTTAAAGCTTCCCAACTTTATTTTAAAACATTACACATTCAAGCCACCCAAAAAACTCTAAGTAGAATAAACTCCAGGTTAGTCACATGTATATACATCATAGTCAAACTTTCATAGGACAAAAAGAAAATCTTCAAACAATCAGGAAAAAGCAGCTCATCATATTCAAGAGATCCTCTTTAAAGTTAACAGCTAACAAATCAGAAATCATGGAGGCTTAAAGGTAGAGGAATGACATGTTCAAAATTCTGAAAGAAAAACACTGTCAATCGTTAATTCTATATCTGGTAAAATTATCCTTCAAAAATGAAGGCACAGTTAAGACATTTCTAGATAAAAATAGAGATTTTTGATAGCAGATCTTCTCTATAAGACACACTAAAGAAGTTCTTATGGTTGAAAAGAAAGACTATTGGCCAGTAACTCAAATGTATACAAATAAGTTTTAAAAAGCACTGGTAAATGTAACTACAGAGGTAAATATGAAAGACAATATAAATGCGGTTTTATTCTTTTTCTTGTAACAATTTTCCTCTGATTTAAAATCCAGCTGCATAAAACAGTAATTATAAAACCGTGTTGATAATGTATAAAGATGTAACGTGTAAGGCAGTACTTCAAATGAGTGAGAGGGAACAGTGCTGTTGAGAAAAAATTTTAATATTATTGATATTAAGTTGGCATTAATTAAAATTACATTGTTTTCAGTTACCATGTAATTTTAACCCTCAGGACTCCCATTAAGAAGACAACTTTTTTAGAAAAGAAAATGAAACTATAGGGAATTCAAATATGGCACTAAATAATACTGTGTATCACAAAAGAAGCTATTAGTGGAAAACAGAATAACAAAAATATTCACACATACAAAAGCAAATAGCAAAATGGCAGTTGTAAAGCCTACCTTATCAGTGGTTACATTAGAGAAAGGTAATGGACTTCACCAACCAAAAGGAAATGATTAGAAGAACAGATAAAGAAATATGATCCAACTATATGTTGCTGACAGGAGACAAACTTTAGAGTGAAAGACACCAGTAAATTTCACATAAAGAGATGGGAAAATACGGACTATGTAAACATTAACCAAAAGAGAACTGAAGACAAATTAGATGTTAAGACAAAAATCCAAATAACTCATAATGATAGAAAGGGTCAACCCATCTGTGAGATCCAGCAATTATAAACATATATGAACCTTAAAAAGACCCCCTGCCAAATGCATGAAAACGTTCTGTTTCTGTTGAGTAGAAATTCTCTTTTGCATTTCTTGGTCTTATTTCTGCTCTCTAGAGCTTCATGCAAAGTAAATCTCATCCCTATATAACTAGAGTTTTTCAAATATTTGAAGCCAACTCTCATATCTTTTCTCACTTTCAGTTTTGTATGTGACCTGGCCTTATAAAAATTTTCCTAGAATTCAGTGATGTTCTCTTATTAAGAGAAGAGCCTACTTTCATAGAATTTCAGAGTTGGAAGGAAACTGAGGTTATCTTACCCAAATCTCTTATTTTATAGATGAGTCAGCAAGCACCCAACCTGGTTAGATCACTGAGCTGTTAAAGGCAGACCAATATCATAATCTTGGGTTCTAAACTCTTTGTTCAGAGCTTAATTTCATTATTTTGTTTCCATGATAGTTTTCCCCACTCCCTTATTACTTCAGGTAAGAGGAGGAGTTGTTGGCTTTGAGGGAGAAATGAAATAACTCTTCCTTCTTCCCTCTTCTTTTAGTGGTACCTGTTACCCTTCGCCTTGAATTTGCCAAGAAGAATAAGGTTAAGAGTGATGGTAGGAGCCACACACACCACACTCTGCTGGGCGCTGTGGTGGCAAACTTTTATCCAAGTACTCAAGTGTGCTCCTTATCTGTAAAATCATCAGGTTGTATTATATTCTGTCCATTCTCCCATACAGCTGCAAAATTGAGTTAATTTAGGTAACTCTTTATTAGAATATTCTTATAGTTCCTGAAACTTCATCCTTGTCCTTTTCTTTCTTATTTCCTAGCTGACAGTGGTAATGTAGAATAATTGCTCTGGACATGTCAGTATGGCCTGTGACTTCCTTCTCTCTACCCTTCCGAAGAACTTTCTGTTTTCCGTAGGATTTGGCTTGACCCTTAAGTATCCTTTCCTGTGCTTCTAGGATTGCATTCTCTGCCCTTTTCTCTCTTTAGATTTTCCCAGTGAGCCTTTTGTTCATTCCAATCACTGCTTATTTTACCTGTGGGCTCACAGAAGTCAAATCGTTTGAAAAAGGCCACTCGATTTACATAGAAATGGCAGACTTGGTAACTGTCTGAATCCACTGCCTTGGTTATTTCTGCTAAACATGAATCCTGTGTCTGAAAGTTTGCTTGAGCTAATGGTCCCACCCTTGTTAAAGAGCTGGTCTAAGCCCTTGCATTCTCCACCATTACCTCCGGGCCCAGTGCTCTTCTTCAATCTACCCAGCGAGTGCCGTCCGCACTACACATTACACACCGCCTCACAATTTACGACTTCGAAGTTCAGTGGCTTATGGTCATGAATACAGGCCCTGGAGTCAGAGCCTTGGCACTACTTTTATTGGGTGGCTCACCCTTGGGAAAATTGCTTAACTTCTCTCAATGCCATTTTCCTCATCTCTAAACTAGAGATGCTAGTGGCATTCACCGCTTACCCCTTCCCTCCTAGGGCTCTTGTGAGAATAAATGTGTAAAGGCAAATAGTACACCGCCCGACACATAAAAGAAGGAATCAATAAATCAACTCCCTCTCCAGCCCTGATCCAGAGGTGAGTCCTGAATGGCCCCAGTTGATCAACATCATCCCATTCATCTGGTCAGAGTGATGGAGTTAGAGACAGACATGAACTTGACCTCTGGAATTTTCTACTGCCAGAACCAATTAAAAAGATAAAAGCTACTTTGGTAGGTTTTATCATTTGTAGCTGAGAAGGTCCTAACTGATACTTGATATTATTATTATTACTACTACTACTACTATTATTATCTTCCCATTGTTATGCACCCCTTTGTCATTAGATTGCAATGTCCTTAGGAACAATCATAGACTAAGCTCCCTGCTGCCATGCCATTCATTATAGTTCTGCGTTGGACAAGTTCTCATTCACCTAAACTTCGCACCCTCATAATCATTCTCCCTGGGATCTATGGACTTTGAGCAGCTTTGAGGCGGAAAGAGGAAGTGACCAGAGCCTAGGGAGTGGGTTTCCTGCTGCTTCTTCATCTTCTTACTGGGCTATAATAATAGAAACATAAAATACCTCATAGGCCAGCTGAACGTTATTGAGCGCTAGACTTTGTACATCCAGAATCATCTTTTTTTCCGTCTCGGTTACCTGTGGCTACGACCAGACCAGTGTGCCTGGGTTTCAGGTGAGAAACTGATGGTTAGAGAAGTTATTTCACTTGCCTGGTCACACAACTTCTTCACGTCCTAATTCAGGATCCTGCACACATAGGACTATGTTTGTATCTTTACCTTCTTATTCCACTTTACAGAAAATGAAACTAGAACTCTTCGACAATGATGGGCGTGGCTTACACATGAAAGATGAGGGAGCGCGTCATCATCAGACCCAGTTAAAGCACAGACTTTGGACTTGCATCCAGGGATTGGTAAATAAGTGTGCATTAACTTCAAAGCAATGTTTAAAGAAAGGCTGTATGATTCATTTTTATGATTCCTCACTTTCCCATCATTGTCAGATAGCCCAACACCTTTCCAAGCTCATAGAGATCATTGGTTTTCTTCTTTGAATAAGAACTTAAAAACTTCAATAGGACCATGCCAGACATGCTGTTCTGTAATTTGCTTTTTCCAGTTAACAATAATCTCTGAGGTCTTTCTAGGCCGGAGAGATCTGCTTCATTCACGGTAAAGAAAATGTTTTTCAATAGTAAGAATGTGTCATAATCTAACTACTTCCTACAGTCAATGGGCCCCTGGGGTTCTCCTTTACCAATTCTTTCTTTTTTTTTCAGGAAAGGTTTAGGCAGGAAAAAAGGCAGGCAGGCAGGCAGGAAGAGAAAGGAGTAAGAAGCACCTCTTTTCCTTTATGTAGTTGTTCACTTTGGTTGTTCCTCCAGGTTCTGGGTCTTGAACCCAGGACCTTGGGATGGATGTGGACAGTGCCCAGGGTATACAAGACCAGTAAGCCATCAGGACATGCTATTTTTTTTTTGCTTTTATAAGTAATGTTCCATCAAGCATCGTTGTACTTTGCTTCTTGTGCATTCATAGGTGTTCATGGAAGGAGAAGAAAATCGAATTATTGATTCTAAGTGGACTGAGAGAACACAGATATCAACTAAATGTGACAAGGGTGTAGGAAGGGGGACACTGAAAGGGTTGCATGGACGCGACACCTGGCTCCAGGCTGGGAGGACGAGAAGGCTCTGATACATCAGAGTTGATCTGCCTGTCTGCAGTGTGCCGGTACTCGACAGGACTCTTCATGAGACCCTTTGGAGACAGAAGGGAAGGCTGCTCTGGGCCAAGGAGAAGAGCTCAGGAACAAATGGAAAGTGAACCATCAGGCTAGCGTGGTCTCTTTCAGAGAGTGAGGGATGGAGGGACATGGACTACACAGGGGCCTGGGAAGGACGTTTTCTCTAGGGTCTGTGATGAAGTTGGGAAGAGAATTGAAGGGCAGAGCAGATGACTGATGGCAATGACGTGACCCAGATAGATAGAGCCGTGTTCTTTTCAGGTAACCCACTAGCCCAAGTTGTACCAAACCTGTTTCTATGCCAATCTCTCTGTTCACTTTTAGGGGTTGTTGCTGCTTGGAATTCAAGTGAAATAGTCATGTGGAAAAAAATAACCAAAAACTAACTACACTTCTGAAAAAAGAATAACTGACTTGCTTCGAGTGGCGCCTGTCTCTACACTCACAAGAATCCTCTCTGTGCGCTGGTGGATTTCAGCAGGCAGTGGATCTCATGTGCTCCATGAAACATCACCAGGACGCCCAGGGCCTAACCCCTACAGAGATAACCTGACAGGCATCAAACACGCAGCTGCATTCCGGAATCCCTTCTGTAGGAGACGGCCTCCTGCAGGGAGGGCCATGTGGATGTCAGAGGGCCCTGCCGGAGTCAAGCTGACATAGCTGGGATGCCTGGATGGTGGTGGAATCTCAGGGTACCAATCACAGGTCAAAGGGAAGGAATTGACCTGGGGAAACTGTGCCAATGTGTTCTGGTTCTGCAGAAGGAGGGCTGACGGGAAAGGATAATTAATGGCAGCCAGAGGACAGTAATGACAGCAAAGCAGAACGGGCACATGTCTGTAATGCCAGACCACAGGCAGGAGCATTCCAGGGGCTCAGGTCACCACCACACCTTTTTTTGATTCCCAGCCAGAACCATTCAGAAGATACAAAACTTTTCCTAAAATGACTTCAAGGACAGAATGCCCTGCCGTCTGTCTGCAGGGGTCTGAGAAATCCGGACCTGATAGTAATGGCTAAAATGTATTTTGTCCCCCAGAAATGGTGCTAGGCACTTTACAAGGAATTCACTTAATTCTTACAACTCCATTAGAAGGCAGTTTTCACAATTCACATTTTATTTAGGAGGAAACAGT
This sequence comes from Solenodon paradoxus, assembly GCA_004363575.1. Taxonomy (NCBI): domain Eukaryota; kingdom Metazoa; phylum Chordata; class Mammalia; order Eulipotyphla; family Solenodontidae; genus Solenodon; species Solenodon paradoxus. The sequence continues at coordinate 14,816 of RJWH01005911.1, forward strand.
AGGAAGGACCAAGAAGTAGACCTACATCCCACAGCCAGTACTGTGGAATTGAGGCTTGGACCACTGTCTTTCAAAAGTCAACACCTGGCCTCCTGGCCACGGAGCTCAACGCCACGTGGTGGGGCCCTGTCCCCTGAGCCGCCCCCAGCAGCCCGCGCCCCATCTGTCCTCAGTGGCTCTGCTTGTGGACAAGCACGTCAAGAAACATTCTATAAGGGATTCTTTCTGCTCTCCAGGTTTCCTGGGGGCAGGGCAGGCGTGTCTAAACATGCTGCTCATTGAACACGGGTTTCTTCAGTGGCTGCTGTGCATGACTCCTGCACGGCATGGCGAGGGGAGGCAAAGACGACCCGATGTGGTGACGCTGCAGAAGAGGCTGCAGAAACGCAGGGAATGTGGCATTTGTCAGCTTTCAGGAGACTGAGTCACCGGTGTAGCTCTCCAATGAGTTGGGGCATTTCTTTTCCAGTCAGGCTCTGCCTCACTCCTTCCCCCTCCTCCCTTCCTCCCTCCCTCCCTTCTGTCGTTCCATTCATCTTTGCTTCCTCCCTCCCTCCCTTCCTCCCTCCCTCCCTTCTATCCTTCCATCCATCTTTGCTTCCTTCCTTCCTTCCTCCCTCCCTTCTATCCTTCCATCCATCTTTGCTTCCTTCCTTCCTTCCTTCCTCCCTCCCTCCATCCCTCCCTCGCTCCCTTGATCCCCCTTTTTAAAAACTGTGTAAACCTTTTTTTCTGGCAGCCTGGTAGTCTAGCAGATAAGGTCACCAGACATAGTCCACACATATCCCAAGGACCCAGGTTCATGTCCCAGTCCCAGGGAGAACAACCAAGATGAACAACTAAAATAAAATAAATACTTCTTCCTCCTCTCTCTCCCTGCCTGTCTGCCTATTCATCTCCATTCCTTCCTGCACCTTTCCTTTAAACAATAACAACAAAACCTCTTTTTCTGGTTTATTATATATGTCAAGGAAGGTGTCAAATGATCAGCAAAAACCCTTTAGAGGCGTTGTGCCGTTTGGTCCTTCCAGCATGCTGATGAAGTAGGTATGATGATTATCCCCATTTTAAGAAGGTGAAGAAGTGGAAGGTCAGAGGGGTCAGTGGCGTCTTCGATGTCCGCACATTGTCCTCCCTCTGAACCATGCAGAGAGTGACAGAGTAAGATCAATAGCGCCTCTATACTGTGCAAGGCCTGCATTTGTCAGTAACTCATTTAGTCCTTAGAAAAACCACCATTACCCCTGTTTAACCAATGGAAAAACCAAGGCATGGAAGGGTTATGTCATTTGCCCAAGTTCACCCACCTGGTAAGTGACAGAACTGGGATTATGTTTTCCTGCTTCTATTTTATGATAAAATAGGATGACATGCCTCAGTTTTGTTTTGTTTTTATTTTCACTTGAAAGCTGTCATGGCCCAAGTGAGATGGTGGACACTGAGAACAGTCTCTGGGCTGGACTGGGAGGGGCGGCAGTGACAGCCATGCCCTGCAGCTTTGGAGATGGGGATAGTGGAAAGGACAAGCAGATAGCTGCCATAAGCTAGCGGTTTTGCTAGGGAAAACCTCAAAACCCCTTTGTGGATTGGCACCCCGGGGCTGGACAGTGTCCAAAGCCCATGAAACATGGGTTTGGGGAGAAAAGTAAACCCAAAGGAAGGGCTGGCATGACTTTAGCCTTCAGATCTGAGAAGGGCTGCTCTGTGCAGTTGAGGATATGGGCAGCAGCAATCCAGGAGCCAGGCAAGAGAAAGAAGGCTACTGTGTGGGTGGCAGCAGAGGGATTTGGGGAGAACATGGGATATACCCTCCACAGTGTACAATGCTAACCCTGGAAGAGGTGACCACAGGACCTGTGCCCAGAAGAGGGACCAGAGAGAAGAGCTGGACCTTGCTTGAGCTGACTTCATTATCTCTGTCTCCTCACCTCTCGAAATCCTATTCATCTTTGGAAGGTCAGTTCTAATGCCACCTCCCCAGGAAGCCCTCCCTGACCAACCATCCCCACACACCTGAATAACTCATAGTTCTATTTAGGGGACAGAAAGCCTGCATACTTTGAGGTCCAGGCTAGTCCATGTCTGTTCAGGGTAAGGGTCCCCAGCGGACTGAGACTCAGAGCAGATATTTGGGCGATAAATGCCTCAGACACCCTAAAAGACAATCTAGTCTGTCCTGTTTGGCTCTTCATGTGGCCTTGGGTGTTGGATGTCTCCTCTCTGGCAGTCTCCTGATGTTAGCGGCTTCTTGCATAAATACATTTCTTGGATGCTCAAACAGCACTTACTGAATGCTTAGCCTGTGCCACCCACTGGTGCAACTGCTTCCCAGGGATTAGCTCATTTAATCCTCCAACAACCATATGAGTAGGTGTTAATATTGTCACCATGTCGGAGAAGGAAACAGCACCGCATGTCCTCAACAGCTACGGAGCAAGCGACACATGAGCACAAGGCGAACACTGAACATCCAAATCTGCCGCTTGTCTCTGGGCTGCGACAGAAAGAAATCAGGGACCATCTTACTCCTTTGGTTTCCCACCGCTCCTGGCATGTGACTATGATCATCATTAGCCAACGAATTTTGGCTTATGGATGTTTATAGTCTGCCTTTTCTTTCTTTGTGCTTTTCAAAGGAAAGGTGTAGGCAAGAAGGAAAGCAAGCAAAGGCAGGCAGGAAGAGAGGAGGAGAAAGCAGCTGATTTCGTTTCATCTTGGTTGTTCCTGCTAGTCCCAGACATGAACCTGGGACCTTGGGATGTATGTGAGCTGCACCCAACCACCACTCCGCCAGGAAATCCCTGCTTTTCCAATGATCGGTGAGATAGAGCATTTGCAGAATTTTGGCTAGACAAAGTCAGATACTTCTTGGAAGAAGTGAGAGGTTAGCTGGCAGTGTCCTAAACACTTTTATTCCAAGTTGTTAGGGTAGCCATGAGTCAATGAAAAATAAATGTTTGGTTTTGTCCCTGTTTCCTGACACAGAGATACTAAACCGCTTGGAATTTCCTGGGTGATGGGAGTGACATGAAAGTCTTTTGCTTTAATGAGGTGACTTCCGACGAAGCCCTAGGAAGCTTCTGGATGGGGGCTGGTTACTGGAAAGACCAAGGTAGGATTTGAGATTGGCACTCTCAACCCCTTCCCCTCCCACCAGGGAAGGGAGAGGGGCTGGAGATTGTGTTAGTCATTTGTGTTGGTCAATCACCAATGGCCAGCTGGACAGACTGAATCAATTATTCCTGGAGGGTGGCACCCCCAACTCCAGGAGACAGAAGCACCTGTGCTTTAACTTGTTCCAGACTTTGTCCCCTGCACCTCTGTCTGTATCTGACTCTTTGTATCCTTCATAGTAAGCTGATAATAAGTAAGAAAATGTCCTTGTTTTGTGAAACGCACCAACAAACCATGAAACCTGAGGAGGGGGTGGAGGGAAGCCCTGGTTGAATAGCAGGACTCTAGGTGACAACTGGGACTTGTGACTGGCACTGAAGGGGAGGCAGTCCCAAGGGATCTGTGTTGATGCCAGGTAATTATTGAACTGAATTGGAAGACCACCAGTTGGGGTCTGGAGAGTTGGAAAGTTTGTTGGTGATGGGGGAATTTGTTGGACATTTAGTTCAAAAGTGCTAGGAAACAGTTCATTGCAGCAGAGAAATGTGAGAAGCAGTTGGGAAGGAGGGGTGCAGGGAGACAACCCATTTCAGTAAAATCTTGATTAACTGACTCAGGTCATCACAAACACTTCATTAACTGCTGTTCTTTCTTCTGTCCTCCACGTTTAGGAGAATATACGATAAAACAGTCTCATACAAGGTTTTATGTTGAACATACACCTTCCAGGCGCACCCTGGTAGAGTAGGGTATGGACGCAGTCCACATACGTCCCAAGGTCCCAGGTTCATGTCTGGGACTAGTGATAAGAGCCAAGATGAAACTAAATGAAATGTTTCTTCCTCCTCTCTCCTGCTTACTTCTGCTCACCTTCATTCCTCCCTGTACCTTTCCTTTAAGAAAGAAAGGAAGGGAGGGAGGGAGGGAGGGAGGGAGGGAAAATGCACCATTTTGCAGATTCAGGAATCCCAGTGTAGACTTGACTTCATCTCTGCTTCCTCTGTCTACATTGGTGACCACTGGTGACCCCAAGACAGAAGTCTCTCACCTACATCCTTGGGAAAATTGCCTTCATTTCTCTGTGCTTGTTAAGATCAGATAGTAGACTTTTGTGTGTGAGAGTTGGTTTGTTTTGTTTTTGTAACAAGAATTGAAACTGAAGGATTTTTTCAAGTTAACATTCAGCTCATAAAAGTGGAGGTTGGAAGAACTTCTCCAAATTCTGTATGTTTTGGTCAATTGAACTTTCATTGTAATAAGCAGATCGGAAGCCACACATCAATTGGGGAAGAAGGTATAGGCTTCACCAAAAGCAGTTGCTCAACTAGGCAACTCCCTTGGTGCTTATTTAAATGGAGAGCAAGTCTGGTTCATTTCAAATAGTTTCATTCCCTTGAAAATGAGATTTAGATGTTCCATTCAAAAAACATGATCACCTGTACTTGATTTTAAGATCCTTGCAAATCATACCATGGTCAAGCTGAAACAGGCATTTGAAACTCACAGCCTCACTTTAAGGATGAGGAAGCAGCGACCTGGAGAGGCTCCATGACTTAGTCTCATCACAAGGCTTTGTGGCAGGCTTCCCGATTTACAGCTTTCTTCCTTATATTCAAAATATCTAACTGTCCATCCTTAGGACTCTGCCTGGTCCTCAGCTCCCATCACAGGGCTTGATCATTGATGCCTTTTTCAGAGGATTTTGTTTTTTGTTTTTTTTTTGCATTGTGTTTATCCTCTTACTATGGAAACATTTCAAACATAAAGGTAGAGAATATTATATAAATAACTCCCATGTGCCCCTCACTCAATTTCTACAATTATTACCATATGGCCAACTTTCTTTTATCTATACCATTCTCCAGAGCCCCTGCAACACAGATGATCTTAAAGCAAACCCAACCATGGTGTAGTTTCTTCTCTAAATACTCCATGTATAACCATGTAAGAATCCTCTTATACAGACATTTGTATCTGCAAGACGGTTAGCAAGTTAGCACAGCTTGTAAAAATTAATAGTGATTCTTTAATATCATCAAATGTCCTGATAATCTTTGTCTCTCTTTCTTTTGTAATTGGTTAGTTAGAGCCAGGATCCAAACAAAGCTGGACATGAGGTCTCAGGTATGGGGTAGAACAGTCAGCTAATTATGCAAAGTTCTTGCATTAGAATGTTCGCCGAGGCATGCCCTGGTGACTCAGTGGTTAAGTCTGAGGCCTCTGACCAACGCAGTCCACATATATCCCAGGGACCCGGGTTCAAGTCCTGGAGTTTGATTGTGGGGAACAACCAAGATGAACAACTAAATTAAGTAAATAAATGCTTCTCCCTCCTCTCTCTTCGTGACTGTCTATTCACCTTCATTCCTACTTCACCGTTATTTCCTTTAAAATAAAACAATGTTTGCTGAATGAGAAAATAAATTACACAATAAGAATACCTTATAATAATCATATATACTATATTCCTTTACATTTCATAAGCTTCTTTGATCCATGACATTGTGTCCAGTATGGTAAAGAAACAGACCTGATATTAGGAGATCCACTTAGTACTCAACGTGAGACCACCCAAATTTCCTTCTTCTTACTCCAATAAAATATCATTTTCTTACCCCCATTTCATTAAATTCTAGCTTCTGTTTTTATGAGGTCTTCAAAAGTTCTCGCTTTCTTCTAAGCATCTGTTGTATAGTCTAGCTCCTGTCCCCTCCACAGCCATCCTTTGAAGTAGGTAGCTGAATTTTCATTTTGCTGATGAGGAGACCCAGCCACAGAGGCATTGAGACATTTTCTCAGGGTCACCCAGTACCAGTCTTGAAACCTAGGTCTGTGTTTTCTGATTCCAGAGCTCATGCTGGTAACGTCCACAATATGCTAGTATTACATTCCATGGCAAGTGTAATTTTCAGTGTTGAAAATTTTGCTTCAATTGACATCATTTTCCCCTCTTAGAATTTGGCTTTGAATAGGAAATACAATTATATCAGATCAAACAATGTCCACTCTTTACGCATTTATAACCAGGGGCATGATTGTCCTTTATCCAAATTTGTGAAGTTCTGCATCGTTCCCAACTAAATCATTAAGAGCTGAAAAGAAATCCTAGACTCCCGACCTGTCTGCACCAACCTCACAGCCCATGGCCAGCATCTCACGGTACCCCCCTTGGCCTGGTCCTGCTCATTCTGTCTTGTGCTTTCGGGAGCAATCAAAGCCCCTTTTAGAAAATATTTCCTGGTCTTCTCTGGCCTTGGATAGACAGAGTTTTCCATTTAGCTTTTTTTCTTTCTTTTTTTTTTTTTCCCAGCCACACTGGCCCTTAGGAAGATGTTACTCAAGGCTCCACACCTACTTCAAACATTTTCAGGGGCCCTGGTGGGGCTTCACGTGTGACTGCCAGGAACCCTACAGAGAGGAGCCCAGACCGGGCCCTGCCTGGTGTTTACTGAGCTCTGAGGCTGCTGCCAGCCTGCAGATCCTTTTTCTCACACTTCCCCAAACAGCATATTCTTGTGAGGCAGCTGTTGCGGACCAGGCTGTCTTCCTGCTCCGATTGCTTTTCCCATGTTTGTAAGCCCGGTGGGTTCGTCCTTCTTTCCTTTTTTAAAGGACTTTCTCCCTGAGTCTCTTTCACGGAACAGCTGTGCTCTGATATTAGATAGAATGTTTTCTGTACTCACCACGGCTTATGAACAAAAGGGTTTTAAGAACCCTGATAAATGAACAAGGTCCCTGGGAAGATGAAATGTTACCAACATCTCAAACAATCAGAATCCTTGTGTATCTCAGAGGCTTTGCCCTTTCAAAGCTGTGTCGGTCGGGTATTTGGTCGTGGAGCCTGGGAGACTGATTTTTTGGGGGGTGGGGGGGGTCTCCCTGTCGACCTGACATGGGAAAGTTGGTTTGAAGGTGGCTCTTCACTGCCATCAAAGCCCCGAGCTTGGCTTCCCATGACTGCTTGTCCTGGTGTGAGGCCATCTTTGGAGAGTTTTGGGGAGCTGTGTCAGCATGGAGAGACTGAGGTGGAGCTTTCTGGCTTCTGCAGTCCCTCAGGTGCTATTGGAGTTTTGTGCTGCTCACAAAGAACTCATAGACACCTTGGATGATGTCTGCAGCTCCTATGCTGAGCGCCAGACGTAACTCTCCCTCTGCGAAGCAATGCTTTGACATCCGAATACCTTCTTGAACATTCCAATGAGGAAACTGAGGCGTAAGGAAGTGAAGTGGTCAGTCCGAGGTCATAGCAAGTGGACGGGCGAAAGCTCATATCCAGGCATAGATTTTGGGAGCTCCAAAGCTTCTGCTGCCTTCGATAAAGATGGCATCCCTGAAGATCTGGCCAGGAATGGTGGACTGGGAGTTCCTAGGCTGTTCTGCCTACCTACATCTGCATAGTACCTCCTTCTAAACAGAGGGACTCTCATACCTTTGGCCTCTTTCCTTCATCCCCACCCCACCTCCTGTCCATGGCCCTGAAGTACGTGCTGTCTGCCCTTTGTAATGTCGCTCAGACCCTAGACTTCTTGCTCTGGTTCACGACAGCTCGGTCCAAGTCCAGCTCAGGCCTGAGCTCTGCAGCCCAGCTTCTGCCTTACACAGGAACAAAAAGGTCAAGGCTTGAAGTAAAACGACAGATGGAAAGAAAAGCCTCTTGCAGCCCATGCAGCTCCGTGAAATCCTTCATTATGGGCTTTCCCTTGTCAGGGCTGTGAGGAGAAGCCTGAAGGCTCATGGCAAAAATCTCGAACACATACAGGCACTGTGCACACAGGCACTGCTCGTCACTGTGGAAACATCTGACAATCAGTTCATGGGGCAATGGGGTGATAGGGAAGCAGGGAGGGAGGAGAGGAAAGAGAAGAGGAAGGTGACCAGCATGGTGATTTCATTTCCTACCTGTTGGCGCCATGCTTATGCTGCTCCACAGAAATTCAAAGAAGAGGTCTTGTTACAATGCAGCAGGAAAAACTTAGGCTAGACCTAAGGAAGAACCGAAACCACCTGAGCCTAAAGACTCAGGAATAGCTGCATCAAGGTATCTCCTTCTCCGGTAATCTTTTTTAAAGGAGCGGTTCAGGCAGGCAGGAAGAGAGAGGAGGAAAAAACATTCATTTGTTTTCTCTGGTAGCTCATCTTGGCTGCCCCCACTCCGGTCCTGGGTCTCAAACCTGGGTCCTCGAATTGTAGATGAACTACGTCCAGTGGCCTTATCGGCTAGGCTGCTAGGGCACACCTGGAAATCTTTTAAGACTTATCATATGGAGTTTAGGGAAGGGCCAGGAGAGGGAGAAGCATGGACTCAACGACTTGGGCCCTGTGGGTTCAGGAATGGGTGGTAAGTCCTGGGTTGCCTTTGGACGCATTCTCTTTCCAAGCCAGAGCAGGATGAAGTCATTAAGTCCACACAAGAAATTGTAGGCATCTATGGAGCAAACCCCATAAACTCCTGTCTCTAAGCCCACACATGTTGTCTACACCTTTTCTTCCTTGGCCCTCCTCCCTCCCAATCCTTTCTCATTTCCTTTGCTCTTTGAAGCTTCCCATTACCCATGTGGAAAAAAAAAAAAAACCCACATATCTTCCTATTGGAGGTTTTCATGCTGATAAAGGAAAAGACTTGCCCAGGAAACAGAGTGGGTCACAGAGCACATGTATGTCTCCAGAAGACTCGGGCGGGCTTCGCTCTTTGGGAGAGAAGGGAGGGTAGGGTCTGGTACCCAGACATGGCCAGGATCCCACGACCACTTCCTCAGTGGGGCACCTCCAGGTTCTCTGATGCAAGAAGAGCCTCGGAAAAGCATGAAAAAGCTTTGCAAAGATCTTGGGAGCCCGCGGTGCTGTGGGGAGAGGGTGTGGTGGCAGTGATGTGGCCTCGTGACTGCTCCGCAGTTCTAGGGCAGCTAATTAGCGGTGGGACATTGGACAAGTCATTTCCTCCACTCAGGTTTCTATTTCTCGTTTACCCACAAGCACATCATCTTACTTATCCTGTTTCCCTCTTAAGAAAATCATGAAGAGCACGTGGAACAGAATGCAGAAAGTTTTTTGAAAGGTGGAAAGTGACATTTGAGTGTGATCATTGTTATTCAGGACTTCAGGGAGTGGAAGAACAGGCACCCACCACAGTCACCGGCCCCCTTCTGCCACAATTTTCCAAGTCTGTGTCGTGGCAGCAACCGTACTCTGACAGAAGCTAGGGGAGCAGAGGGACTTCAGAAGCCGGCACCAGTTGGAACCGAGGCTGACTGACACCACCCCACCTCCCTCCTTGCCCTGCTGCTCCAAATCCCCGGAAAGTCAGAGTTTCTGTGGAAACGTGAGCTGTGCCTGCTGGACCATACTGGGGTGGGGTGAGGGCTGCAGGCTGCCAAGTGGTGGGCATGGGGGTAGCGCCAGCTGGACGGTAGAGAGCTGGAGGGAGTCTGAGCCCTTCCCTGCCAGCTCATGTGGGTCTGGGAACCCCCCCTGCACTCAGCAGAGGCAAAGCGTGTGTGTGCTGTGGCGGGGAGGGGCAAGAGCCTGTGGGGGGATGCTGGAGAGGTCTGGGGCTAGTAGGCAGGACATCAGGTGCACACTGCCCAGCAAGACCAGGAGGGCACTGTCTGGCCTGCCAGACCCTGGCTGGCTCAGCCTCCCCACTAGGTTAGAATCACATGAAAGACCAGGGCCTCACCTGCTGCTCCTGGTGTACGAAGCCACCCTCCATGCCCCACCCCCACTGCACTTTGCCCCCGGCTCTCGAGGGCACCCAGATGGAGAAGCCTTTCCAGTGTGCTCATGTGGGCACATGCATGTGCTCCATCTCTCAGTTCCCCCATCTGTCCGGCCACCTACCCAGCAAGATGGCTTGTGGTACAGGGCAGTGACATGGGGTTGACAGAAAAATCCACCAACGCGGGACTGTTGCCACTCAGCGCACTGGCTTGTCAAGGTCTATCCCCAGGACCCAGTTTTCTACTCTTAGACACTGGGCAGCTGTCCTGAGAACCTGGTCCCTGACATCGAAGGGCCCCTGTCCCCTCCTGCAAGACACAGCAGGAGAGTGGAATTTAAGTAATGTGTAACACGGTTTAAAAAATGAAAATGTAGACACACTCTCTGATGGCCCAGCAGCTAAGTCCAAATACACGCCAAGAACCCAGGTTCAAGACCCAGGGCTGGGGGAACAACCAAGATGAATCACTAGATAAAAATAAATAAAATGGTTCTTTCTCCTCTCTCTTCCTGCCTGCCTGCCTACTTGCCTTCGTTCCTGCCTGTACCTTTCCTTACAAAAAATAAATGAAAACCTACGGTTATTTCTAAACTTGCCATTGAACCCACATCACTGACTTCGCTGACCCAAGGAGTCCCAGGCACTTGCCTCAGCCCCTTGGCGGCTCGGTCCCTCTCTGCCCTGTCCTGGTCTTGAGACTGACTTGGCCTCTCTGTTTTTTTTTTCCTTCCTGAAAGGACAGAAATGGATGGGCTTTCTCTCCAGAAGGAAAACTCAGGAATACCAAGAAGCATCATTGTGCTCACTTTATTATTTGTCCCTTCCCCTTCTTTCCTTTTAATCTTCACCCTAAAAAAAGTTTGATCCCAAGGTGGAAAGCCCTCACCCTCAATCCACATCTCTCCCTCACCTCTCTGAAGTGTCACTGCCTCTGAGCTACTGAATCTGTTTCCCCCCTCACTGGCCCCGCTGCAGTGGGCACCCGCAGCTAGGTGGTCCCCAGCGCTGTTTTGGGACGGGGCAGCCAGCGCCCCAGGATGCTCCAGCAGTGCGGCCACACCCACACATGCCTCCTTAGAGGCCTCCCAGGCCCAGGCCTGAAACCCCATGGAGTCCCCTGCCCGCTGAGACAAGTTGTCCACACGCCATCATAGATGTACCTGTCACTCCGGCACAGGGGCGTGTCTTGAGTGGGAGCTGCGCTGTTATCCCGCCCCCATTACAAACCGGGAAGCTGAAGCTGGGAGCAGTCCTGGCACTGCTGTGCAGACCCCCAGGCAGGAGGGAGTGGGGAGCAGGCGGGTCGTGGGTCAGGCAGGCACCTTTCCTCCACCCCAGTGTCTCTCCAGCCACAGGAGACAGCGACTCCTCCCCTCCCTGACTAACTCCTCACGCGCACAGCAAGTTCTGGGTGGTTAGAATTCTCGGGTATTTTTGTTCTGGGTGATTTAAGCAGAGTGTCCCTTCTGGCCCTGTGATCCCCACACACCAGAACAGGAAACACCTATTCCTCTCCAGGCTCTGGCCGCGGGGCTTCAGCCTCTGAAATGGTCCCAAAGCAGCCTGAGAAATCCGTCCACTCTGGGTAACACGTCTTCATCCTCTGTTCCTCCACCAGCATGTCAGACAGTCCTGACTGAATAGCCTGTCTGCCTGCCTCCTCGGCATCTCTGTGAGCCTTTGAGGGAAGGGACCGGTTTTGTCATGGACTCCCTACACCCAGGCACAGCTCCTGGGCTGACACGAACTCAATCATTTTTTCCCAAGTGCTAAGTGCTTTATGCGGGCTATCAAATTTTTTAGTTACCTTATCAAGTATTGGCACTCCCTTTCCAGATGAGGAAACTGAGGGTGAGGGAACAGGGACAATCCAGAATTGCAATCAATGTGCAATCAACCATTGAGTTGCAGGGGCACCCAGAACTCTGTCTTGAAAGCTGGCTGTTCATAGACAGTGTTTTTGTCTTTTGTGTCCGTCTGGGGTGTGACTCTGGCCCTCCCTTGCTGCCCCTCAGTCATGCCTCGGTACCACTTCTCCAGGGATTTGTCACCTGCCCAAGGTCACATGGCTGGACTGTGGCCCATTCAGGACTTGAGCCCGGAGAGTTGCTGGAGAAGGCCTGAAAGGCGGCCAGGGGACGGCGGGCTAGAGGTGAGTAGGGACTTGTGCCTCGTCATTAATGTGGAATTTCTAAGAAGAAACCCAAAGAACTCGATCTTTTCTAGCTATAGGTTGACAGGGGAAGTAAGTCATGAAAATGTACATAATGACACATGTAAGTGAAGCCACACCCAACAGGTGCAGAAAAAGAACGTGTGGGCAGAAATCTCTTTGTGCCCTTGAGGAACCATTGACTGGAGGGAGCGCATCAGAAGGCTGGTTTCTGGGTAAAAGGGAATCGGACTCTGGCTTCCATGAGAGAAGGCTGTGTGTGTCATGCTGCAGCTTACCGACCAAACGGGCCGAGATTCTGTGGCCTCTACTTCTAGCTGAGACTTTCTGATGCCGGTTTCGTTCACAAAGCAGAGAGGGTTCTGAACACGCACACCTGGGTTCACTTGGGTTCCTGTCACTTGTTTGAAGCTCCTCAGAGAATCGGCTCTCACACATGTCCATGTGGACTGCAGCCGTAGAGACTCATCTGTGGCCCGTTCTCATCAGGAGTCAGCGTCCGCTGCCCTGTCCGGCAGTGCATGGATCTGAATATTCAATGGTGTCAGGAGAGTCAGCTGCAGGAAGAGAACAGAGAATCACAGAGTTCCCCCAAGTCCAGCGGAAGTGGTGTGCGGTTCCTCAGGATTTTGCATTCTCTGGGCGAATTGTTGCTTAGGCGAGTGTGGATGTCTGAGAGAGTGGGTCCACGGACAGATGGTGGAGGACAGGCCCTTTGTGTCACAGGAAGGGGACCCTTCTGCCTCAGGCAGGCAGGGGGAGCTTCTCCTGGCCTTTTCCTTATCCTTGCAGTCGGAAGATGAGTGTTGGGGTGGGGGGAATCCAGTTGCTTCTCAGAAGCCAACCTACCCCAGCCCCTTTGTAGAGGAAGAGGAAAATGAATTGAATGGTTTTGGTTCCAAGCTCAAGGGTCATGACTGCCTGGGGGTAAAGGTAACCAGTCCTGGGGTCTAGGAGCTGGCTGTTGCCTGGGCCACCCCAGGCCTTCCATCCAAGGATCGCCCAGCACTGGGCGGGAACTGGGGAGGGGTGGCAGGGAGGACTGGGGAGAAGGCCACTGAGGGGACAAGCTTTGCTGAAGTTCTGGGCTCACCGACTTTCTGGGGGACACCATGTGCTTTTCTGGAGAGCTTTTGAGGGGAGAAGAGGTGCACAGGTCAGGGTGGCACCATGGACTCTGGTTCCTGAACCCTGCCGGATGGGATGGCTGGATAAGAATCCACATGGCCTGCTGCAGAGAGACTCTTCCACACAGGCAACAATTTCGAACATTTGACAGTCATTTGCTGATGCCAGGCGGAGAGGGTTTACAGAGAATGCTAACTTCGTGCGCTTTGTTCTGTTTTTTGAAACTGTGGGTAGTAAATCGGAGTGCAGCTATGCAGGATTCCCAAGAGAGAAGATTCGGAAAGGGAATATCTACATGTTCACCTTCTCCTGGTGTGTCTCTCCCAGTGGCAGAGAGCAGAGGCCTGGGGCGTGGGAGGAGGAGGGAGCAGAAAGAGGGGCCGGTTGGGTTCACGGTGATGTCTGCACTTCCTGCTCTCCTGAAGCCATTGAAGTCCCCTGGGAATTCATAGCCCAATCCTACTGCCCATCTGGGGATCTGGGTGACCTTTCCCAAGGACTGGGTCAGCGAGTCTCGCCCAGCCCAGGCTTCAAGCAGTCTCCTCTTCCTGCATTTGGAGGCCGCTGCCGTGGGACCGGCTAATTCATGTGATCTCCTCCTGACGGTTCCCAAGATGCAGCATCATCTCCTTACACAATAGTGACGTCACCTCACTTAAGAGAAAGACAGTCCACTGGGGATGTTCTACTGCAGAGTGTGAACCAATAAGATATACGGACAATGCTACTGACTCTCCCTCACCCCTCAGTGTAGGATGGACCAGGGAACAATCCTGGGGTTAGTGCTGGAGATGGGGGTGATGGTAATCATAAACAAAGGGGCCAGTGTCCATGCCCCCCACAACTCATGGTCTCTTACTGAGCACAGACGCATGTAAAACTAACCATACTGCTGCAGAGTAAATGTGGCGACAGGAAAATAGAGGATAGGGCAATATTCGTTGCCTCTCAGTAGGTGGACAGAGGAGCCGTAAAGCTTAGAGAAGGTGGGTTTTGATTCAGAATTGGGAGCACAGTAGGATTTGGAGATGGAGGTTGGCATTCTCAGGCATAGGAAGATTAGAGCAAAGGCACAGGAACTATAACTATTGTGTGTAAGGAATGGCAAATATCAAATTGAACAAAAATATGGATGTTTGAGGGAAGTAGGTGATTAGAATAAGGATTTGAGTGGGAGTGTCAAGGAGCTGCAGGGTCTTCCAAACACATTGTGAATGACCTCATAATAATTTGGATTTTATCTCTAGGCATTAGGGACCTGTGGAAAGTTATGGCTTGAACAAAACTGTCTCTACTCATTTGTAACTTCTCATCTCCTTCCCACTCCTGAGGTCTGCACACGGGTTAGAGCCAGCAGCTCAGCCTGGAAGAGGCTAACTCGTCCAGGCGGGCATGGCCCTGTGACAACAGTAAGCCCCGTGTTCCAGTCAGTACCGCTGAGGAGCAGGTGTGGGTTATGTGGGATGGGGGAAGCAAGATGGCTGGCAGAACCAAAAAGCAGCCTGAACTTCTGCTAAGCCAAACCCAGGCCCAGAAACCATTTGGTGGTTGGGTAGAATGAAAAGAACAGTAGGGCCCAAGGCTCCTGTTGGCTCTTCTCTAAAGGAAGTAAGCTTAGTTGGATGGACACGTCATTGGGCACACACTACCTGCCAGGCCCTGTACCAGACATGGAATCCAAAGACCCAGCCCCCATTCTCAGGGGAGGCAAAAACAGCCTATTCTAAGGTGTGCCATGTCACGTGTCCTTCTGTTCCTTCTAACTCAGTTGTCCATGACCTCCTTGCTGTGTGAACCAGACCCAGATGACTCGCAAAGGCTGGGCCACCAGTTACAACTCCCTGGACGCACTTCTCTCCCATGAGGGAAAGAGCAGGTGACCCGGGTGCACCGTTTCCTTAGCTCTTCAACCCACCGGCATCCTCCCTGCTCAGCCACACATACCCTACTTCTTGCTCCTCGCCAGGAACCAGAATCTGAACAGAAGCTGCCAGCAAGGGGTGCAGAGGAACCCAGGGGGTGCATTCGGATGTAGGCCAGAAAAGGCCTTGATTCCCCCAGAGCTCTTATCTCTTGGCTTGTCCTCAAAAAGGGAGTCTTGCTGTGAATTGTCTCCAAGATTAGGCTGCCCTCCAGACACATGGACACCCAAGGATCCAGGAAAATCCCACTGCTTTCATGAGGAGCCAGGACACACAGAACCCAAAGGAACAGAGCATCTTGGGTTTAAAAAACAACAGAGTTGTCAGTGGTGCACCCCGGTGGAGTAGTGGGTGGGTGCTGTCCACACATATCCCCAGGTCCCAGGTTCATGTCTGGGGCCGGGGGAATAACCAAGATGAACAATTAAGTAAAATGAAGTGCTTCTTCCTTCTCTCTCCTGCCTGCCTCTGCTCATCTTCATGCCTGTCTACACCTTTTCTTAAAAAACACAAGAAACTAGAGTCTGCAAAGGAAAGACCTGAGACTCAGGGCAGAAGTCTGGCTCCCACTACCCTAACAGCCCCACTCTGCTGCCCCCCAGCGCACAGCCCTCCTGCAAACCAGCATCCCAACCCGTCATCCCCACCTCACCTTCGCTCCTTCCCACTCTCAGGTCTACACATGGGCTCATCTCTGCCTTGCAAATGCCATCTCTCCATCAGTCCCTGCCTCTCCTGGCAAAACCCACCTTCCAAGAAGCCTCCTTGACTCATCCTTGGTGATACTAATCACTGTTTCTTAGTGCCCGCTCAGTACTTCCACTTCTGGGTGCCCCTTCACCTGGTGTCCCCTCTCAGTGATCCTTTCCTGGGCTATGTGACCAGCTAGAAGACAGGCAGGTATCACTCAAAGCAATGGTGTCCCTGTCCCACACACCACAGAGGGTGCACAAGATGCGAGGGATTCCAGTAGTAAACACCTAAGTATTTTAAAATAAATACTTGGTATTTACCTGGTAAATACCTGGTAGCCTAGCAAACAAGACCTGCAGACACAGTCCACGAGCATCTCAAGGACCCAGGTTCATGTCTGGGCCAGGAGAGAACAAGCAAGTTGAACAACTAAATAGAATAAAATAAAGTGCTTCTTCCTCTCTCTCCTCCTGCCTGCCTGCACCATTCCTTTTAAAAAAAATACCATACCATTGTACAGCAGGGACTTTTAAATAACAGTGTATCGATATGGTTCATCAGTTATGACAAATCTAACCACAGTAAATTAAGATGTTATTAAGAGGGGTAATGGGGTGCGAGGTGGATCCGAACTGTCTGAATTATCTTTATACGTTTTCAATAAATCTAAATGATTCGAAAATAAAAAACTTATTTTAAAAATACCATTTTTTTCATAGTTTTTATTTTGCTTAAGTTTTATATTGCATATTATCTCATGTAAAAGCACAATACACTTCGCATGCAGGGTCAGCCTGCGTGGCAGCGGGACTCAGGGTAGATAGAACTAGAGACACATGGCCCAGGCTGGTATCCAGGGGTCTCTACTCCCGCAGGCAGTTCTGAGACACAGGTTCTCCCCTGTTGTGTTGCCCCTGTTAGGTCTTCTTCTTATCCATAGCTTTCTAGTCCATGCTCTAGGGGAGGGGAATGGGGGGAGAGAGGCTAGGTTCAAGAGTGTGCATGTCATCAGAGCAGACAAATCGGGGTCAGTGATCGGGAAATGGAAGGACAGAGCTGTTGGTGGTGAAGTGAATGTATTACATATAGACATTGATTTACTATGATGCACTTCTTGAACCGATATAATGCTATGATGCAATGTTCCTTCAATTACATTAATTTTAGGAAAAATAATTTGCATATTGCTTTTCCTCAAGTCCCATTGGCCAGAACTTAATCCATATGACTCCATCTAGCTGCTAGGGCATGGAAAATAAACTCTTCATTTTAAGTTGTTATATGCCCAACTAATATTTAGGGGTTTTAATAAAGTAGAAGAATGGAAAAGGGATTTCAAGGTGCACCCTGGTGGTGTAGCATCTGGGCACAGTCCACATACATATAGGGGTTCATATCCCAGGTCTGGGGGAACAGCCAAGATAACTAAATAAAATAAATAAAATGCTATAAGAGAGACAGAGAGAGAGAGAGAGAGAGAGGGAGAAAGGAAGGAACTTGGAGGCAACTAGCATTCTTTGCCACAAGAGATGATTGTATTTAATTTATAACTTAGAAATAAGCAGATATGCATAGAGTACTGCTTCCCACCCTAAACTGATAGGGACACACAATCACCAAAAGTTTAGTCTATCCATTGAAGACACGAGTGAGGTGACAGGTTGCCTCTCTGCCTCAGCTTCTTGGATCCTGACCAGTAATTTTACTCCAAGGTCTAATCAAGTCGAAAAATGTGTAGGTTTCTCTGCTGCCCAGGACCAGACACCCCAAGGCTCATCTCCTTGGATCTCTCTCCTAGCTCCCTCGGATCTGCCAACGTCTCTGGTTCCTTGTAGGCAAGAAGCCCATCTGTTTTCTTGGAAGGATATTCATTTCAGTCAGGGAGGAATTGAGACGGAAGGACAAGGACAGCGTCTGAGAGAGATGGGCAGACGGAGAAAGAAACAATGCCTGATAACGAAGCATACAAGAGATAAGCAGGGAGAATGACTAGACATCGGGCCTGGAGCCCAGGAGGGAAGGCTGCAGAGGGGGGAGAGGCCAGGCAAAGGGAGGCCCGCGGAGTGAGGCTAGCCCAGAAGGATGTGGACAGTTATCTGAGGTCTGTTTGCTGATTTACCCTCCACAGGTGAGGAAGGGGACGTCCTGCTCCTAGCCGATGTCTGGACTGCTCCAGCCTGCATTGCCGACTTTCCTCTGTCCTAGAGGTCATCAGAGAAGGGAAAGGGGAAGGACTATTTCACTGGTGGGAGGAGAGAGTCCAGTCATTTCTCTGTGTTTTCTGCATTCACCCCTTGCACACATGTAGGACAGAATTTGTGCAGACTTTGTGTTTATTTGTACAGGTGAGTTTCTTTCTAGGTCTATGTTCCTGTGTCTCAGGAGACCATTGATGCCCCAAATGCCTTCACCCCAGGAACACAGGGATACAGAGGGTTCAGCTAAGTGGAATGAGAATTCATAAATGCCAGAGATGACTTGCATTTATGGGAACTCCGGAGGGCTTCATGAAGGAGGTGCCAGTCTTGAAAGACAGGCAGAGAGAGTTTCACAAGTAGAGATGGGATGAGGAGGCAGGATGCTCATGGCAGAAGGAGCTCCATGGTCAAAAGCAGGAAGCAGAGGGTACGCCAGACACCAAAGGAGAAAGGAGGAAGAGAGGAGGAGGAAGACTGCTAGGGCTGCTCTCTGTACTGGCAACAAGAATGCAACAAAGTGACTTCCCTCAAGTTACAAGTGATAAAACTGCACATTTCATGTTGTGTCTGCAGAAGACAGGGTCAGGACCAGCGTCAGAACAATTATCTGACAATGGATAGCATTCTGTGAACCCCACTGTCTCAGTCTGCCTGGCCTGTGACTTTTGCATCTGGAGAGGATGCTTTCTTCTCATCCAAAGGGTCAAATCTTTCCACATCCTGAACACCGAGGTCATCCAGGCCACCCTGGGAGAGCTGGTGAGAGGCACCAGAGCGGGCAAACCAGCGTTCACTCATCCGGGTAGTCAAACAAGAAATGATCATTTCCTCTCCAGTTCTTCCCACTGGCTTCTGCATCACTTTGTTACCACAGACGGGATACTGATTTATTTCTGCACATGATTTCGTCCCTACTCTGTGTTTTTATCCAGCTTCTCATTCCATCGACAAGCACAAAACAGGGTTTCTGATACTCTCCCTGCCCCTTTCTGGGTCTTCTTTACTCCTTATAAACATTCTCCTGCCGTTAGCGCCTCCATCATGTGGATATTTACCTGCGTATATGGTTTATTCCAAGTAATTTAGGAAGCAAGCAGTGGAGACCTTGATGCGATGGGCTTAAATAAGGACATTTATTGTCACGTAACGAGGAACCCTGACGTCATGTCTGGGGTTGGATAATTTGATGGCTTGATGATATCCTCAGAGACCCAGTTACTTTTTGCTCTGTCAACCTTAGCATGTTGGGGTTTACCCTCAGACTTGTCCCTTTCAAGGTCACAAAAGGCTGTAGCAGCTTTAGGCAATACCTTCTCGCAGAGCCACGTGTAGAGACAGACAAAGGGAAGACTCTTTATCTTTCTTGAAAAGGGAAAAATCCTAGAATTTTTGAACTCCTCTTTGCAGACATCACTTCTGTTTCTTTGTTCAGAACTATATTCAATTCCTGATCTTAAACACTGCTAAGGGGAATGGCGTAGTACATTGGGCTAATGAAGATTCAGCTAGAATGCCAGAGCCTGAGACCAGATGGGGGTCCCGTCTCCTCTGAAAACATATCCACTCTATATTGAACAAAAGTGGGATATGATTAGCTAGGAAAGGGGGTAAATTTTGTGGGATAACCCACAGTATCTGCCACAGATGTTAGCCAGATCGTGGCTACAGCGCAGATGTTTCTCCTAAATCTAGTATTCTTACTTCAATACAGTCTGATATTTTTATTTAGTCTGCATCTTAGTTGATGAGCCAGAGAGGGGCTTTTGTCGTCCTGTACCGGCCCCCATCCAATTGCTAGCCACGATTCTCACACTCAAGCACATGCCGCTTATAGTCCTGAGATTTTCATTTAGATGACTTCAGGACACCTCACATTTGGCATGGCCCCAGTACACCTCAGCATACCTCCTTCCCCTCACCCCTTGTTTATGATGACTCCATCATTTTCACAGTTTCTTAATGGTCTTCTCTCCTCCCTTTCCTCCCCCACCCGCCCCCAGCTGGGTCACTGATAAGCACGCCACTATCCTCCAGAGATTTGGCCTTTGGGAATGCACAAGTCAATCAGAGAAGGCTTTTTACTTTGGATACCTAATTCTGTTAATTAACAGCTCCCTGCAGCTGCCTCTGAGACTGGTTCTTGGGCAAATCTGAGCTCTGGGTGAAAGAATGTCTGGATTGGTGGTCAAATCTGTAGTGCACACTGGAGATTAATGCAGTGAGATACATGCCATGTGCTTGTTGTCACTGTGCTGGGTGGGTTTATGAAAAGTGAAAGGATCAACATTGTGGGAAGACTAACAGCCACAATAATAATCCCACTTATTGAGAAAACTGTATACCAGCTAGGAAAGCACCACCATGAAAAGCACTTTCCACGGATCGTTTCATTTGTTTCGCTCCCTGTAACCCTCCCCTGAGAGGCATCATCATTCTTCTGTCTGGAGTAACAGAGACTTAATTAAATACTTTGCCTAAGATCGTGCAAGTGGAAGAGTCAGGACCCAGCTTGTTCACTGGACTCCCCAGCCCTCACTCACCACGTAAACTGGGTGCTGACCAGCACCCCCATTTTGCCTCTGTCTCACATTCTTTTCTAACCTGAAATGTACACATGACCACATATGGCTCTTGTGAAAATGGAAATTCTGATTGTGTGTATCGGGGTGGGGTATGAGATTCTACATTTTTAATGCATTCCCAGGAAGTGCTGGTGATCATGGGTCGTAATTTGAAATGTGAAGTCCTGGAAGGTGAGTCCCATCAGAGAAGGGTTTTGTTGCTTCCCTTGCCTTCTAGGAACCAGCTCATCCTTGCTTCCTCGTCCACCTGGAGTGAGGTGTCTGCTTTGAATGCATGAGGAGTGATATATGCCATTTACAGACCTAGTCCTTAGAGCCCTCCCATGAAATCATCATCCATTCATCCCTTTTCCTTGTCTGACCACAGGTATTCTGGGAAGTCATGTTGAAGATGGCAGAGTCTCCTCCAGCTGGGTCCCTGAATGATGTTATGGAGTAGTTCTCTACCCCCAATGTTGGATGAATTTAAGTGAATGAGAAATTTATATTGTCTTAAACTTGCAAGAATAGGGGCTTTCTGGTGTCCCCTGATGGAGTAGCAGTTAGGTCAATCGCCTCCGAAGAAGCAAGCTCCATACCCATTGGTTCAAGTCCTGGGTGCTGGGGGGAGAAAACCAGTGTGAACAACTAAACAAAATTTAAAAAAAGATGCTTCCTCTTCCTCTTCTCCTCCTCCGCATCCCCTCTTCCTCTCTTCCTCTCCTAGAGGCTTCCCCTCCTCTTCCTCCTTCTACTCCTCCTCCTCTCTCTACCTGCCTACTGACCTTCATTCCCGCCTGTACCTTTCCTTAAAAAAAAGAATAGGAGCTTTCATTGTTGTAATGACTATCATTATTTCAACTAATGTATATTCTCCATTTTTCAGACAAGGAAGCTGAGGTCTAAATCTGTAAAGTTATTTTTCTAGATACAGAGATTAGTTAAAGAAAGACATGGAGGCTCATCCTGGTGACTTAATGGTTAAGTCTATGCCGCATGGCTGGCACAGTTCACATACATTCCAAGGACCTGGGTTTGAGACCGGGTGCAGGGGGTTCAACCAAGATGAACAACTAAATAAAATGAGTAAATGTTTCTTCCTTCTCTCCTTTCCTGACTGTACTTTTATTTAAAAAGTAAAGACAAGAAAAGAAGACATGCAACTAGAAGCCAAGTCTTCCTGCTCTTGCTGACAGCCTTCCCCTCAACCTCAGTAGGGATTCACTTGATCTGCTGACATTTTTCTCACCTTACCGTCTCCTTGTTTTTCCCCTTTGCCTTCAAGTGTTGAGGATGAGGTGGGGAGTGGAGAGACAGACAGACAGAGCCAGGTAGAGTGGAGAGACCCACTGTAAGCAGAATCAACCCGAAAAGAACCATCTGGTGCTGAGACAGGCAGGAGTGCAATCCTGGGCCCTGGAGGCTGTGGGGTGACCAGACAGGACTGCCTGGTGTGAGACAGTAAGACCAAATTCCTGACTGGCCAGCTCCCGTGTCTAGGAGCGCTTTGGGTGTAGTGAGTCTCAGATTATGATTGAGAAGGTTAGGGGAGAAGAGGGAATTTAACTGCACTGGCAGACTCTAGAGAAAGATGATGAAATTGCCAGTATTGGGAGGAACAGCCCAGAAGAGCTAATCTCACACCGCTTGGGCCATTAAGATATTGCAGGAGCACCACAGACTGAACGCATTGAATAATGGAGTAGAATAGAGACATAAAACAGACCTGTGCATTTTTGGAACTCTGAAATATGACAGATGGGGTGAGGTTGACTGAGGAGAAAGGAGGCATTCAGTAAACGAAGCTGAAAAAAAAAGTGATTAGCTGTATGATAAAAGAGGAGACTTTTCCCTACCTCACACTGTTTAAAAACAAATAACTCTTCATTGATTTGATGCAACTCCAAAAGAACACTTAAAAACATGGATGTTAGATTTAAAACTCTCAATTTAGTAGGAAATAGAGGTGAATATCTTTTAGACTTTGAAGCAGAGAAAGATTTCTTAAATAAAGCAGAAAGTGCTAAATGTGGAGCTATTAAAGCAAATAACATCCAATGACACTGTACAGAAAACGAACAGACCAGTTACAAACAGATTGACTTAAAGAATATAGAAAGAACTCCTACAAGTCAATAAGAAAAGCATTAATATAGTCTTGTAGAAAAATGAGCAAGAGACATGAACAGGTGTTCCCAGAGGAAGAAACATGCTGTTAATAAAGAAATACTACAGCTCGTGAGCCGTCAGAGACATGCACTGACTCAACTGGGAAATTAAAAAGTCTGACCAAAGCAAGTGTTGGAGAAAATGGGGGTCCATACCGCATTTGTGGGTGTATGAATTATTACAAGCACTTTGGAAAATCCCCATGTACCGTACAACACAGTAACTCCACTCCTAGTTACGTAAACTTTTCACATACGCCCAACGACATTTCTTGGTAATATTGCTTTCAATAGAGTAAGCAAAATAAATTAAAATATGAATAATTTATGCAGAGGAATATTATATAATCTTCAAAATGAATGAATCTCTCTTACTACACAGACGAAGCTTAGTGGTACTCTGGGCAAAAAAAAACCCCAGAAAAACCAAATATAACTTACAACATAATGTCCTTTTTATAAAATGAAAAAACAGCTCACATAAAAACACATCCCATTGGGGAACACATATAAATGAAAAAAAATTACATAAAAAGGAGATGATGCATTCAGGACTTAGTCTACTGGTTACATTGTGTCGGGGAAGCTAGGAGGCTGGGAGGGGGAAATCTATGCTGAATGGTGTGTTGCTGGGAGTTTGTTATATTATTAGAAATAATAACTACACAAACAGGTAGGACTGATCATGAAAGGATGGTCAGAGTGCCTCATGAAAGCTGTCTTATAGTTAATGCATTTCAGTGTAACTGAAGTTCATTTATAGAAATGAAAGCAGGTGGGGGACATCGGGTGTGATTGTAGGAGAAGAACTCAGGATTTGGGGTCGGGAGAGCCCAGCCTGTATCCTTGGAGAAGTTACTTATCAGGCTGAGGCTCAATTTCTTGCTCTGACAATGGGGTTGAGTTAGGGAGCAGAGCCAGTGGGTCTCCTGTCCTGGTGACACAAGAACCTGGGTGTAGAAAGCACGGTGCCCAGCTGCCTAAATGGTTCTGCCTCCTGATTCCTCCCTGTGCTTGTTTGTGTCATGACAGTGACTATTACATTGCAGTGGCTATTAGGGGCATCACAGGAGAAAGGGAAGTCACAGAAGAACAATGTTCAGAGTAGAGGAAGCAAGAGCAGCCCAGGGCTCGGTCTGGTTGATAATCGGGTGGGGGACATGGGGGTGGAGTAA
Source organism: Solenodon paradoxus (assembly GCA_004363575.1). NCBI lineage: Eukaryota > Metazoa > Chordata > Mammalia > Eulipotyphla > Solenodontidae > Solenodon > Solenodon paradoxus. Next base: position 38,666 of record RJWH01005911.1, read on the forward strand.
ACATATCAAAACTGTATCTCTTCTCCAGAGTGACTCGCTCCCCTACCTCCCCCACTCTAAACTTTCATATCCAAGTGGCAGCTCTGGCAGGGATGTCATACAGAAAATATCTTTGGCATGCCCTGATGACACAGGTGTTAAGCCCATATCTGGGTGCAGTCCACATAACAGCCCAAGCACCCAGGTTTGCGCCCAGGGGCCAGGGAACAACCTAAATGAACAACTAAATAAATGCAGTGTTTCTTCCTCTTCTCTCTTCCTGCCTGCTGTCAGTCTGCCTTCATGTCTGCTTGCTTCCTGCCTCTTAAAACATGAAGAAGAAATTTTTTTATTCCATTTTCGGGTTTAGAAGCAGATTAATGTGGTGAAGCACACACATCATCATTTGTTGCAGAGATGACTAGGAGTTCTGCATATCTGGAGACTATGGGGACAGGTTTTCCTTTCCTGGAAGCAGAGAAGTCCACACCATCAGCTCCCTTGAAGAGAGGTGGGGGAATGTGACTGGCTAAAGGAATGTGGGTGGGGGTGATGCAGCAGATCATCCTCAGGCCTAACTGTGAGAGCCCCCCTGCCTCCCCGTGCCCCCAGCCCTTCTTCCTTAGACACCTGCATCTAGAGGCCACACACTGGCCTGTGGAGACCCAGATGGAAAGAGGGGAGGGGTTCAGGGGGAGCAAGAAGGGAAACAGTCCTGGGGAAACATTTGGATTTGCGTGAGTGAAAAGCATACTTTCATTCTATAAAACCACTGAGCTTTCAGAGTCTGTTACACGGCATAGCTTAGGCTTTTATTTTTTCCTCCCTTGAAAGAGGAAAGAAGCAGGTAGGAATGAATGCAGGCAGGCAGCAGGAAGGAAGGAAGAGGGAGGAGGAGAAAGCATTTTGTATATTTAGGTGCTCCCCCCCTACGTGGATCATGCCTGGGCCCTTGGGCTGCATGTGGTCACCAGGGCACACCAGCTAAACCTATCTTGACTGATGCAGCTTTTTTTCAGATGATCTTGGGCTTAAATGCTGTATGACCTGGAACAAGTCACTTAATGAATTTGATACATCTTGATATGGTAACAGTGATATTTAACTTGCTGCGTTCTTTTCAAGATAAAATAAGCCAATACACACGCATGCACACATGCACGCACGCACACATATATTTTAAAGGAAAGGTACAGGTGGGAATTAAGGGAACAGACAGGCAGAGAGAAGGGGAGACGCACTTTATTCATTTAATTTTTTTTATCGTAGCAATTATTCTACACATTAAAATAATTTCCTCTGCATAGGTTCCCCGTTTCTTACATATGTTTCAACACACCATGCCCTCCACCACATCGCCAAGTGTTCTTCCCCGTTGTTTTATTTTTATTTTGTTTTTCATCTTGGTTGTTTTCCCTGGCTCCAGGTCTTGAACCTGGGACCTTGGGAAGTTTGTGGACTGCACCGCACTGGACTTAACCACTAGTCCACCAAGACACACTGAAGCTAATTTATTGACAACGCCTTTCACAGTGTCTGGACCAGAGCAGCCCTCACAGCTCCTGGCTATTGTTATTACCACTCTACACTAGGCCCAGTAGGAAACATGGTAAAGCATCAGACAGTTTCTCTTCCTTATGGCAAATAGATTTTATTTGGGAAAACAACCCATGTGCTCAGGGTTTAACACGACTGCACCAGAGTGTTGAAAGGGCACAGTTCAGCCCCAAGAGGACCAGCCTGAGGAACGAGGCTACACCCTGACACACCCTCAGTCACACCAGGACTTGCCCCTTGAGTCTACTGAGGCAGCGGGGAGGAGACAGCAGCGACCGTGCCTCCCTCTGTGCCTGCCTCAGAGTTCTAACTGGAAGAGATGATAAGAATCATTAAATATGTCCGGTTAATCTGATTCAAGGATTCATAAGGCCTGCACGGTTGGGGCCTTCGGACACAAAGGAACCCAGGAGACAGGGAAGCCTGCGACTCCTCAATGTGGCCAATCCAGAGGCAATGGATGGATCCAAAGATCCATGAAATTCTTCCAGCTCCAACAGGTTAAGTGCGAAGGCAGATATATTAAAAAGCCAGAGATGTTGGGGAACCTTCATTGAATTGAGAAAATCTCATCTTCAGACCTTGGAGGGCATGTGGGAAAGTCTAGACTAGATCAGGTAGCAAAGAATTCAGAGTCGCCAGTAGATGATCATTAGGGACGCTGTTTTCATTAAAGGTCTCAGAGATACCGCTCAGAAGTTGGATCAGGGCCAGACTGCAGGGGTGTGGCAGCTACGTTAATGCTCAGGAGTTAGAAGCTGTTGGTGCCCTCGGTGGGTATGGTAATTGTACCCTTATTACTCTGCATTATGAACTCTCAGGAAAAGGGCCAGGGCAGGTTTTCCCCACCCACACCAGCTCGCCACCTCTATCAAAGGAAACGGAAAACAAATTACGACACACAGATTTGGCTGGAGCCTCAGAGACAGAAGCATTTGCAACTTGGGGCCATCTTTCTTGGGCTTTCTGATCTTGTACTGCTTCGTGAGATCTCTAGACACCGTGAGTCCAAATCTCAGCCATCTGAACAATTTTCTTTAGGGTCAATTCTTTGACTCATTTGAACCCAAACAGAGGCTGTACCCAAATGCTGCTGTTGCAGGGCCTATTTTTTTTGAGAAGCACTGTCTTTGTCCTTGTCACACCTCTCCCTGAAGCTCTTCCCATTCTTCAGGCTCACGGACAGAGAAACTTGGTCCCGGGAAAGGGTGATGTTGGGGATGATCGCACAGCAGGTTAGGTGAGGAGCCATGAAGCAGCCTCAAGTAATCACGTTAGACCAGCCTTTCAACGAAGGTTCATGCAGCTGGTGGTCTTCGCCCAAGCACATGATTTACCTCCACGAGCCTGGGCATCACCACTGCTCAGCGAAGGGCAATACTGCTCACTCAACAAGGATGATGTGAGGATTCACGCAGGTGTCCCGCTCAGAGTCTAGTAATAGGTCTTTAGGACAAATAGCATCTGAATTTCCAGGAAAAGGGCAGGACTGCCCACAGGGACAGGCTCATCCCCATGACATAGCTCTTCTTGTCGGGTTGCTTGCCTCCTCTTCCTCCTTTCCCAGCCCCTTCCTGCAGCCCCCAGTCTCCCTGTGCCTCCCCTGCTCCACATCATGAAAATTCTGGGTTGGTGTTCTGACGCAGTTTTCTCAGTTCTTTGGGATGGATTTTGGGGTAAAAGTAAGAAAACTTCCTCCTTGAGTTTGGAGCCTAGAACATGGGCGTGGGAGTCTGGGGAATGGTCAAGGACAGGCGGAGGGGCCTCTGCACCTCTGCCGATAACAGCTACACGAGCTCAGGAAGCTCCCTGTCCTCTCTTGACTGCCTTTCCCTCCTCTTATAGACAGTCCCTGTGGGCAACCTCGCATGCCCATTCAAGCAGGATAAAGATGGTGGGGCTGAGGACCACACAGTGCTGCCTGTCCCCATCAGCCACTCCCCTTCTTCCAGTCAGCTCCTCGTTTGCAAAATGTGCTGACTTGTCCCCCTCTGACCAGGTCTTGTGAGGACTTGAGATAGTGCATAGTCCCTGCCACATGCTGGCTTTTCCATAACTACGTTTGACGGTGTTTATCTCGGGAGCCACATGTAATGCTGCACATTATGCATGTAACGACTCCCCCAGAGGTGACACACCAGTGCCCTTGCTTCCACGTGGCAACTCTTCAAGTGGGGAAAACAGCTGGTAGGTGCCCTGAGGTGTCTTTTCTCCAAGAAAGATGACCTTGCTCCTGTTCTTCGTGTGACTTAGTCCTTTCCTATGCTGTCTGCACTTCTTCGGGATGAGTTCAAATTGATCAATATCCTTTATAAAATGGGACACCAGGAGCTAAACTCTGTTTCATGAGACAGATGACCAGAGCAGTCACCATGTTTTATCACGGACCCAGTGGGAGTTGATACCAATCGCACCCGATGACCTAGTGAGACATGCACAGAAGATTCCTGGAGAAAAGGGACTAAACACAAACAAACACAAACAGAAATCAGGAGATTTCTGGGATTCTAGAAGGTTTTATTTCTTGACCTAGGTGATGGCTACATGAGTTATTTATTTTGTAACAATTCCATGAGCTAAATAAGTGCTTTTTAATAACAGCTTTATTGAAATACAATTCACATATCATACAAGACACCCATTTAAAGTATATACTTCAAGGGATTGTAGTCTATTCAAAAATATGTGCAATCATTACTATAATTAATTTAGAGACTTTTTATCACATCTGTACTTTTTATCTATTATTCTCTTATAGCCCCACTCTTCTTGCCCCTAAGAAACTACTAAATTACTTTCTATATCTATAGATTTGTCTATTGTGGACATTTGGTATGAATGGGCTCATGTAATATGTGGTCTTTTGTCACTGGCTCCATGCAACATAATATTTTCAAGGTTCATCCACGCTGAGCTATGTATCAGCTCTTCCTCCCTTTTATCTGGTCAGATGATACCCCCTGATGCAGTTACACCATTTTTTGTTTGCCCATTCATCCGCTGATGAACATTTGGATTGTTACTGCTTACGGATATTAAGAAGATATGTCCAAAGAAGACATCTTTTTTGGAGGGTAGTTTTCATTTCAGTTGCTTATACATCTGGGAGTGGGATTGCTGGGTCATATGTTAACTCTCCTCAACTGTTTGAGGACATATTTTCCAAAGTGGCTGTAGCATTTGACACTCCCACCAGCGGTGTATGAGGGTTTTGATTTTTCAACGTGCTCACCAGCACTTACTGCATTCTAACTCTTTTGTGACAGCCACCTAGCCTAGTGGGTATGAAGTGTGATGGCTTGTTTTTAGAGGAGTGAAGCCGGCAGGAATAAAGGCAAGCAGGCAGGTAGGTGGAGAGAAGAGGAAGAAGCATTGATGCATTTCTTTCGTTGTTCAGTTGGTTGTTCCTCCCAGCCCGGGTCACAAGCATGGGTCCTTGGACCACGCCCAAGTCACAGATGTAATGCCTGAGCCACCAGGTCACCCGCTCATTATAGTTTTGATTTGCATTTCCTTGGCAACTGATGATGCTGAACATTTTAATTTGTGTACTTTTCTAAACATACCTCCTACTTCAATACAAACGATGTTTTAAGCAGCACTTAATTCTTGGTCCTAATAGTCATAACCGTTGCTCATGCCCCAAAGCACAGAAACAAGGTTTCTGGATGCTGGAAATTCTGTGCCTTCCAGGTTGGGATTAAGCCAAAACATCTTGATTTCACGTAGAATCAAGAGTGGAGTCACTCTCCTTCCCAGAACTTTCCCTGACCGCTCCAGATTGTACACTGAGGAAAGCTGAGTGCACCCGTGTACAGGTAGAAATCGTTCTCTGAACACTTAGGGTCAGCTCAGCTTGTGCATCGGAGGGCAGGCCTAGCTGAGACTTGGGTCAGCTATCTGGAAGTCCATGTGTGGCGCTAGACATTTCTGACCTCTTTAAGTCTTTGTCTTTTCCTCAAGGCATAGAGTCCAGGGCAAGAAGAGCGGATTGCTTGATCCAGACAGAGGGCAAGAGAACAAATTCGTCTCTGGATCAAGAGAAAGGCGGGCCTCCGCAAGCCATGTTCCTTGTGTCCTTCTACATAACAGGCAACTGAGGCTTAGAGCAATAAAAAAGAAAACAAGTTTCCATGTAACATAGGCTGCGGAAAGCCTGACTCCTTCCTTAGAAAGTGGAGCGGAAGTTTCCTGCCAGGGTATCACCACTTTAATGCAGTCAGCTGAGCCTGGAGAAGAGCCTAAGGGCCTGGTCCTGAGAGCCCGTGCTCAGCACTGGTGTCAGATGCTGCTGCTTACACTCTGCAGTGATCTGTGGCCTGAGTTCCCCTTTCTCTTCCTATTGGGTGAAAGACCTGCACGTTTCCAGTTTTGTCCGGGCACTAGGTATTTCTGTTGTGCTGAAGGGCAGGGCAGGTGTCCGGGTCTGGCAACCCAGGGAGCAGATGCTGGAGTTTGCAGAGCAAAAGGTGTGCTCTCATGAGACCTGTGGGAGAAAGGGAGATGCAGCAAAACTGGACAAGCGGAGCCAGAAGATGACCATGCTCACTTTCACCAGCCCAAGGTGGGACCGGGGTTGCTCCTGAGCAAAGACTTCCCACCTGAGCAGCCCCAGATTGCAGAGACCTCACCAGGTCTTTGCACTGTCGCCTCCTCGCCCCCTCATGCCCCCTCCAAGAAAGTTGAAGTGAACGCTAAGGGAGCAAAAAAACTGAAACTCATCAGCAAGTCACACTCGTCCAATGTTTTTTAGAAAGAGGATGGGAGCAGCACGCGTTCTCATCTGCTGGCACTTCAAAGCGTGACCTCCCTAGAGGAGTCAGCCGTTGACTGGATAATGCAGCCTCCTGGAATTCCAGAACCTGAGACTAGATACCCAGGCTAAAAGCTAAAATACAGGTTGATTCCAATCTCCTTGCCCCCCACCCCGCTGTTTTTCACAGCTCATGTCACTAAGCAGAAAGACTGCTAGATCTTTGGGACCCAGGACTCAAAGTCTTGGAGACCGGATTGCTGCTCCAAGGCTCTTTGTGCTGTTACGCCTGAATGAATCTGGGTCTCCATGATGGGCACAGTCACAATTGTCCTTGTCTTCACTGTACCCACCTTTCCAGCATCAGTGTCCATTTCTTTTTAGTTGAGATAATGTTGGTGACAACACTATGTGAATTCCAAGTGTACAGCCTCACCCCTTGGCAACCATACCCACCCCCAAGTGCCCATTTGCCATCTACCACCAACCACTCAAATTTTCGGTGGCTCTAGACTGAGTTCTAATGTAAAGGAAAGATCCTAGTTTGCCCTGTTCTCTAGAAACTTCATATATTTGGGGCAATCACATATTAAGCTAAATGTGGAATAAATACATGGAATTTGGGGCTCTATGATTCTGGGCTTCCCCTCTATAAAAAACCAACAGACAAGAATTACTCTGACTACATCCCTCCTAGCCCTAAGGGACTAAAGAGACTTCAATTAGATAATGGAGGTGAAAACCTTTGAGCACCTCATTCTGAAGTTATCGGAGCATCTTTTGCCTAAGGCTCTTGAAACCTCTTAAAAGCACCATCACATTTTCATCATGTAAGAATTGCCCAAGTAAGATCTCCTCATTACCAGCACTTGGTGGGAGTCTGGCATTCATCCTCATATGCCCTACGATCAGAGCCTTGCTGGTGCAAGGAGACCACCAAGAGCAGCTTGTTTGGTTTATCTGCAGAGCAGGCTGGGGCAGGAAGCAGAAACACTAGACTGTCTTGCCTGCCTTCTCCCCTCTGCTGGGGTCCATGTGGTTAGTCCCAGGTGTAGACCTTAGTACCTTGGTCTCCTTAGAAAGGTTACTCTTCTTATCAAGCTAACTTTTGTGGGTGTTTTTTGTTTGTGTTTGGTTTTGTTTTCACCTATAACAAAATCTTTGATGTTGACTGGATTCCTTGATAAAAATCACTGAAGGTACAATGTTCCAAATCTGGGTGGATGCAACCTCCCCTCACACAGATGCTGGCGTCTCCCCTTTACTGCAGTCTGTGCTGGCCTCTGAGGTGTGTGTTGTGCTGCAGGGCCCTCTCAGTGCTGTCCTGCTCCTGAGTTCTTAGATGGTCCTCTTGTGAGCCATGCTAACTTTGGTTCAAATCTACTTCCTACTGTCGATGCAGCAAGAAAACTTGAATTCCTGTGACTAGCATATTGCTGGGCAGAGTGTGACAACGTGCTGTGGAATAGGGGAGGCAGGAGAGGACAGCGCCTGTGGAAGCAGGGAGGGACCTCCTTCACCTCCTCACATAAGGTGAGGGAGATATGTGAGCAGGCACGGAGCTGGGCTGGACAGAGTTCTCCTCAGGGAAGCATCCTGGCCCTGGCTTCGAGGTATAACGTGAAGTGCAAAGAACTTGGGCTTGTGAACCGACGAGCTCTGTCTCTACTACTTGCTGTCTGACCTTGAGCAAGTGATTTAACGCAAAGCCTGGTTCCCTCAGCTATAAATGAGAGAGAGTCTCTTCCACCCTGCAGGGCTGTTGTGATTAGGGCTAATATAGGAGGAGTGACTGGATCATAATAGATACTAAGTAAATGGTCATTATTATAATCATTACATATTATGCTATAAATTCAATGAGTAACTACTCAACTCTTTTTTCATGCGTCTGTTCAAACAGCCATTCATTCAGAAAAACATTGATGAACTCAGGATTGCATTTGGCTCAGTGGAGATCCTCCCAAGAAATAAAAAGCAGGAGCCCTGAATTCAAAAAGCTCAAACTTGAAGTAAAAACAATAAATACCCTGGTGGCTCAGGTGTTAAACTTCCGGCTGCAGCGTGGTCCACATAAAGCCGGGAGACCCGGGTTCGTGCCTTGGACTAGGAGGAACAACCAAAATTGAACAACTAAGTAAATAAAAAATGTTTCTTCCTCTTCTCTCTTCCTTCCTGCTTGTCGGCTTACTTGCCTTCGTTTCTGCTCCCTTCCTCTGAAAACAAAAAACAGAGAGGAGTCAAATTATAACATGGAAACCATCCTATTTTCTTGACTGTGTTGAGAGTTCAGTGGGCTAAGCCTGTAAGATCAGCATCTGGCCCAAGATAGAATCACTGAAGAGTATCCAGACTGGAGTTGATCTTACGTGGGGGCAGAAGTGATTCTATGATCTGCTATGACACCATAGAACATGAGCTTTCAGGCCCCTCACTGAATAGGCTTCTTCCAGGGCCCATGGAATGTTTTCTTCCTAAAGAGTGTCCCCCGAGTTGCATAAGTTTCAACACATTTTGGGTTATCCTTCTGGGGCGACTGGACTTTAAAGCCAAAAGATAAAATGGAAATCTACCAGCACATGCCTCACATCACATGTCCTCAGAGTGCCAGGAATACATAGGTGAGGCACAGAAGCAAGGTTCTTTGAGATCTGAAGGAAGATGCTAGTCAATCAAGGAAGAATGAACAGTTGAGTAAGGATTTGAAATTGCAAGCTGCATGGACTGAGAGTGAAGGAGCTGAACCTCGAGCCCTGGTCACTGCATGTCTGTTTTTCCTGGTGACCTTGGTTGGTTTGCAGCTCCTGCGTGTCCAGGATCAGGAGACTGAATCGTGTTCCCCAGGAAATCCAAAGACCAGTCACAGGTGAGATGGCTTTGTGGTAGATTCCAGCATGTTGTGAAATTGCTACTTCTCATTTTTAGATCAGGGAGTAAGTTTCTACCCCAGTTCTTACAGAGAGGGAGTTGGCTTCTATCTCCGATGGCTTTTGCTATGCTCATCTTTCTAGGTAACAATGTCCAAAAAAGAGACTTTCTCTTCTCTATATGTTATGGCCGTGTGTGCGGGCCAGTTTCTCCGAAGGTCCAATGTTGGAGACCAACATGATGCCCAGATGTCACAGAGAAATGGAGCTCAAATCTCCATAATGCTGAGGACTGGTTCATCCCACCCGTGATTTTGGACATCCTCCTCACTCTGTCTGAAGGACTACATCTTGGCAGCATATCACAAAGCAATGACCTAGATGAAAGGACCCTCCCCTCTAAGACACATCTGTAGCCCTGGCCATGGCCCTGCCTGCCAGCCCTTAGGGCACTGTCTCTTCTCCTTCCCCTGCTCACACCAGTCCGTGCACAGGTCTCTACTATTAGATGAGTAACAGACCGTAGGACAGAGCCTACCCTTCTGAGCTAAAGCAACAAGTTCAAACACCCTGTTATTATTACCAGTGATAATAAGAGGAATGATGAGCAAGGATTGCTTTTATTAAATAAATCAGGAAAGTGCCTTTTACAACATGTTCCAGAGACACGTCGAGAGGCTCCCTAAATGCCTGGATGGTGTTGAAGCATGCGCTGCCCTCCATTATGAGGGAGTTTGTCTACAATTACTGGTCTCTTGACAGCAGGTTAGGACTCATCATGTAAATATATAATAACATAAATGGGCTTTCTGTTTATCAACTGCTGCATTATAACTCTATGTTTTCCTCCTATAAACCTCCTTTTTTAATAGGTGCATTTTGGAAATGATACCATAATTGTAGACACTTAAAGACTAAGATAGTTAAACTTCATCTGTTGCTGTTTTTCTCAATTTTAGAATTAATAGGGAAATCACTTCCTTAGCCCTATAACTGTCTCCAGGGTCAAGTGCATTGCTCTAAATATACCAAACACACAATAAAAGTGCCCAGTAAGTACTTGTGAATGAATGAGTCAAGATGGGGATGTATTAGATCATCTCCATCACCTCTTGCTTCCTAATGGGGCTGCACTGAAACTGCCTGAGAAGGGCAGTGGTAATAATGCAGGAGGGGTTATAATGAGAGAAAATAGGTCCAGCGTTGGAATTCAATATGTTCGATTGGGTAGTACACACAGCCTAGTGTTTGCTGTATTTGATATCTGGAATCATATATGGACATGTACATATATATGCATATATACACATACACATATATATACATATGCACATATCCAAAAATATGTGTACATATATTTATATACACACAATCTATGTATATATTATATATACACATATAGTGTGTATACACATATATATATTATGTATATACACATAATATATATTCCTCTTTTTTCTATACCTCAAAATTATTTTTCATATTAATCACATAATGGTAATTTTCTTGAATCATTCTTGAGGCTAAACATAATCACTAAAAAAGGAAAAAAAGTAATATTAAAAAGATCGCCAAATTAAATAAAAAGCTTTCTTGCATACACCAAAGTGAACTGTAGGCAAATAAAACATGATAGCTTGCAGTTACATTCTGATCCACGATTTTAGGTTTTAAACATGAAGAAAGACTTAAGTCATCACTTGAGCATTGTGCTGTGACTGGGTCTCGCTCGTCCCTCCCGACTCCTTGAGGATGAGTTTTCTAAGGAGTTGACAGCTGCATGGAGACAAGGGGGAGGGTCTTTTCTACAGAAAATTTGAAAACAAAAATGAAATTGAAGCAAGTCCATCATTTATTACTAGGAAGCTGGCTTTGGGGTCCTGTAGGGTTGAGATGGTGGTAACAGCAAGTCTGTTGATCAACCCTTGAAGGTTTTAGGGTCTAACTAACTCACTTTGGGCGTTTTACCAAAGTGTGTTTTATCAACACCACCAAGCAAGCCTCTGTTATCAGCAGACGCTAACCAGGTGTGCCACAAATTTAATTTAGTTCTGATAGGATCTACCTGGAGTGTCAGATCTCACAGGCTGAGAGTTCGCGATCCACAAGACAGCCCCGACTTCACAGGTAATCACGAGGTCAGGTTGTTCCTTGTGCTTCAGACCCAGTGGCTGTAAGCCGGAGCTTCCCAGGACCCCTCCTTGAGTTCGATTAGTTTGCTGGTGCAGCTCAGAAAACTCAGGAAACCAACTTACTTACAAAGGATACTAATGAACTGCCAGGTGAAGAGATACCTAGGGTGGGGTCTGGAAGGGGCTGGGACACAGGAGCTTCTGTCCCAGGGGGTCTGAGATGAGCCACTCTCTGGGCCATGTGCATATATACTAGATCACCAATCAGACGCTCCAGGAACACCCATCTTCTGGGTTTTATGGAGGGTCCACTGTATAAGTAGGCAGGATCGATGAAATCGTTGGCCCCTGGTGATTGACTCAACCTCCAGGCCCTCTCTCCTCCCCACGCCCCACTTCCCAGAGGTCAGTGTTCCCTGGCGACCAGGCCCATCCTTAGGGACTTTCCAAAGGTCACCTTACTGACATAAGCTTAGTGGTGGTTGAGAGGGGCTTGTTATGAATAACGAGACCTTCATTTTGATTATGGCTCAGAAGCAATTTTGTAACTGAGGACAAAAAAACAGATATCATATCAAAATATGCTCTAATTGCTCTGATCCTTGAGGGAATTCCAGATGTTTGGGGAGCTGTGAGTCAGGAAGCCTGGACTAAGAGCAAACGACATGTTTATTATAAATTAAAGTATTCCACCATTTGTTTCAAGTCAGCCATTTAAATGCAAGAAGATAGACTATCACGGGGTGTGAAGATAGGGATGATGTCTGGAAGAGAATTCCGATGATTCCAAGCCTTTCTGCCAGAAGGAACAGGCTGTGGAAAGAAGACCTCTTCTCAGTTCTAGATGGGTGAGGTGGGTGGGTGGGAACACGGCTATATAACTGGGAGTTTTCCAAATAAACCGCGACATAGAATAGTTCTTTCTAAAAACGAGTTATAAAAATGTGCTCATTTGAAGTATAAATGTGCGTGTGTATATATAATTAAAATCAATAGAAAGTATAACAAATATTTAAAACTTAGATCGACATAAAGTCGGGGTGGCAAGCTATCACTAATTTTATTTAGCTCTGCGAGTACGTGGTGATGATAAGTGGTTGGCTGACTTTAATTTCATTATTGTTTTAAATGTTTCTGTAGAAAATACCTTCCCCTTGTCTCCGTGAAAGCCGTTGGTTCCTCAGAAGACTCGTCCTAAAGGAGCCGGGAAGGGTAAGGGTAGGCGATCTAGTTACAGGGTGTCACCGTGAGGGAGAGGAGCAAATCTCAGTGCCACAGGGCCTGTGCGTCCCACCTGTCGGTCCCTGAGCCCTGGAAGCTCACCTATGAGTGAGGTTGTGGGGTCAAGGTGGTATAAACCTCCTAAGATTTTAGGGTCTAACTAACTCATTTGGGAGGCTTTATCGACAACAGAATAACAGGAGTTATTTGGTCCCCCGTCAGAGAATGCCACTTGACAGAGGGACCCATTGTACCAAGTTGTCCCCAGGACCCAGTAACCTCAAGAGCAGAGTCCCAGAGCACAGGAAGTAGCGGTCCCAGCAGGGACCCACGGGTACTTCCACTGAGGCACAGGCTACATCCATCATTAGTGCCTTAAATACCATTTCCGTGACCTCACTGTTCAAGGAGAACTTTCACTGACGTGGTCTCAGGTCCATCTCCCAATAACTCTGTTAGATGGCCACCCTCACCCTCAGTCCAAGTTCACAGCTCAGAGGTGCAGATCCAGAAAAAATCATCAGTCTTCTGAGATCCTAGAGCAAAAAGACTTGAACCCTGTTTTTTGCAAGTTTTCACTTTTCTGGGTGACTCTTGAGGCCTTGACCAGGGCTGGCAGAGAAGAAAACATATGCACTAAAAATTATACTTTTAGCTTGTAAATAGGTAACTTCAGACGTCAAAATTTTTTAAAAGGCCTTTTTTTAATTACAGTAAATTTAGGTCTAATTTCATCTATAGAGTGAGACGCACCAATTATACATGGGCAGAAGTGACAAGAGGCACTTGACCCCTGTCCAGATGAAAATATAAAACATTTCCAACACCTACAAGGCTCCTCACCCTCTCCTGCAGTCCCTGTCCTCTCCAGAGGGGGCCGTGGACCTGATTCTATCTCAAGAGATGAAAAAAATGTTTTCCCCTTTGAGGGCATTTACCATATTGCATAACCTATTAGACAAGTTTTCTTTTTTCTTTTTCTTTCTTTCCTTTCTTTTCTTCTTTTTAAGGAAAGGTGCAGGCAGGAATGAAGGTGAGTAGGCAGGAAGGAGCACTTCATTTATTTGTATTTAGTTGTTCACATTGGTTGTTCCCTTGGGCCCCGAGTCTTGAACCTGGGACCTTGGATGTATGTGGGACTGCTCCCAGGGTGTACTAAACTGTCTGGCCATAAGAGTGCACCTAGACAGATATTTTTCATAGATTAATTTGTTTTTCTTACTAACTGAGCAAAAGTGGCACACTCCACCTCAGAATCTTTGTTCTAGATGTCCCACTCCTGGAATGAACTTCCCCAGAGAGCCACCAGTCTTACTTACCCCTCCAACTCCAGTCATGTCTTCTCCAACAAACACCTCAGTGGGACCTCCTCTGGGTAGAGTGTCTAAAACACAACCCGCCCCTAGCATCCATGTTCTACCTCTGCTTCATTTCACTTCACAGCCCCTCCTTCTCTCTGACCTGGTCTGCACCATGCTTGTTTGTTTATCCCTACTCCCCTGATGAGAATGCAAGTTCCTCGAAGGCAAGGCTGTGGGCTGCTCTGTTTGCTGTGTTCTCTCTGGCCCCTCAGACACTGGTACTTAGGATCTGGCACTTAGCATCTGCTCAGCCAATGTTTGTTTTGAGAAATAAGTATCAGTACACCAAGCCCCAAAATTCAAGCAAATGACTCAGAACTTAGTTTGAACATTCACTTCTAATTCAGAAAATTAAAAATCTAATTGCAATAGATTTTATTGGGAATGGCAAGTTCATTCTTCAAAAGGCTCCCTCGACTTACAAAGGTGAAGAAGGAAACTAAAGAGAGAGCTTCAGAATCAGAAGGACCCTGGATCTGTCGTTTCCTAACTATACAAACTGGGCAGGTTAATTTACTTTGAGAGCCTTTGTTTTCTTCTGAAAAATAGGACTAGCAATGTCTGTGTCACAGGATGGTGATCAGCATTATGCAAAGCACTGGTTAATAAATAAAAGCTGTATTTATTCTGTTGCCCTCAGGGCCATATTGATATTACATAGTCCCAACTTCAGCAAGGAAGCAGCATCTAGTCCCAGCCGCATGTCTGCAGCTATAAAGAAGTACCTTGTACAGGAGCAATTACATTCTTAAGGTCCCTTAAGCCCACACTCATTCTCTCTGATTACAGTCTCTATCACTGGGTCAAGATAGGCATTAAGATTTCTTCAGCTAAATGCCTTTCAGAACACCTGCCAGTGGAAATTTCCCAAATATGGTGCACGGAAGATCTGGTCCTATTTCTTGATGGTCCCTTTCTGATTTGTCTTCAGGCCCTGACTTTAAATTTGCAATGAGGCTTTTTGATTCAATGAGACCCGTAGAGTCAGAGTCTCCATGTTAGCCACGTGATTAAATGGACTGTGAGTTCTTTCCTCCAAGATATTTGAGAGTTTGAACACATACGTGTGCACCCGTGCACACATGGCAAGGCAGAGCCTGTGTAAACACTGCTGTAGTTTCCTCACCTAAAGCACTATGCTTAAAATCCCAGTACATCTTGGATCCATAGTGTCACTTTTTTTCTTAGTCTGCAGGGAGGCTATCAGACATTTACACCTTATTATGAATGAGTTTTTCAGCTCCCTTCATGAGAGCAAGTGGTCAGGAGCTCAGAGTCATGAGAACTGTGGGAATGAGGAAAGAGGGAGAAATGCCAGTGAGGTGTAAGGAAGGAAAAGGTGTCAACCAGGAAAAAAAAAGCTACTGAAAGAGGAGACAAGTTAAAAGCAAGCCAGTCGTGTTTCTGGTCTGTCTGGATCTGAGCGAGGCAGAGAAGTCTGAACTCTGGCTGAATGCACAGCTCCGCCCCGCCTCCCGCCACCCCCACCTGTCCCTGCCGTTTTGCCTCCTGGCTGCTCCGAAGAGGTGGCAGTCCACTCACTGCCCACAGCTGACAGACACTTTCCCCCATTCAACTCTTCTCAGAGACGAAGGATCCCAGGGAAGACTGGAAGCTGAAGCAACTGTGCTAATAAAGGGGTGCCTTATGTGCACAAACAAACGAAGGAGGAAGAGGGAGCCTTCTGGTCTAGGTTTATCCTCTGTGAATCTGACTGCCATTGCTGAAACTTTTTCCTTGTCAGCAATTCCATTTCAGGGGCCCCTAAGGTTTTTCTCTGTTCATCTGTAGCTTTCACCAACAAAGTGCAACTGAATGCAATGTGGCAAATATTTTGATCAGTAATTCATGATTTTATTCAATAAATATTTGCTGAGTGCTTGCTATGTGTTAAGCATAGGACAGAAGGCTACTTTGCCGAATGAGACAGACAGGGGTCCCACTGCCCTGGAGCTTACATTCCTGAAGGTGGGTTAGAGGGGACGGGCATTGAGCATGCACCAGTAAACAAGAGTAGTTTAGATAGTGAGCGATACAATGCGTAAGCCAGGTGTTGGCATACTCTGGTGGTTCAAATGTTAAGCCTGCACGTGGGGCACAGTCCACATACAACCTAAGGACCTGGGTTTGTGGATCGAGAGCAGGAGGAACAACTAAAATGAGCAACTAAATACATACAATACTTCCTCCTCCTCTCTCTTCCTTCCTAAATGCCTTCTTTCTTCTAAAAAGAAAATATAGTTTTTTAAATTAAGAGTATTATGTGTGATAGCACATGGCTGTGCTGTTGAGGGTGTTTGATAGGACAGTCAGGAGCTAAGTTATAGGAAGGCTTCAGTGTGTGTGCTGGGGAAATAGCATGTTCAAAGGCCCTGAGACAGAAGATAAGCTTGGTTGGTGTCATTATGAACTTGAAAGGCCAGTGTCCTTTGAGCAGAGAGAGGTAGGAAGAAGCAGGAGGCAAGGTCAGAGGGACGGGTCAAATGATGTGACTTTGTTGATCACGGTAAGATGTATTCAAGGCGATGAGATGATACTGGGTTGTAGAGCAGAGGAATAACGTGTGACTCCTCCACTGAGAATGTCCCAATCTTGTGATGAGACTGGAGAGAAAATGCATTCCCGTTTACAATGTCCTTGGTTTTAAAGATGCTTACAAGATATCTCTCCATGAATGAACACATGCATGAATGAGGGAATGAATTCCATTCATTCACTGAGTAAAGTTCTGCTGGAAGGACAACCACCCTCCGTGGAACTGCAAGAGGTAGCTCTAACTCTCGCCGTCTGTGTGACTTGGGTAAGTT
Organism: Solenodon paradoxus; assembly: GCA_004363575.1. Lineage (NCBI taxonomy): Eukaryota > Metazoa > Chordata > Mammalia > Eulipotyphla > Solenodontidae > Solenodon > Solenodon paradoxus. The sequence continues at coordinate 55,343 of RJWH01005911.1, forward strand.
GAGCAACCCCTTTGAATCTCAGTGTCCTCATCTGGAGAATGGCCTAACATCTCCCTCAACTGTCCCCATGAGAATGGGAAAAATGCCTGTGTAAAAAACAACAGGTGAGAAAGATCTGTTTTCGGTTGTGTTAAGTCAGAGTGGCATGTCTTGATTGTAACTTCAAAGGCTTTGATTTGTCTTCCAGCTTAGTTTGGAGTCTATTCTACTTCTCAGCCCGTCGGACACGTGGCTTATGCCCCTGTGTAAAGCAGTACAGCCTTTATTTATCCTTAAAGCCTCAAGAGAGAACACCACCCCCCGGCCCCCGGCCCTGTACACAATAACAACCCCTTGTCCTTGCTTTGGCACCAAATAGCTGACAAAGTGCTTTCAGAGATGCTATCTTATTTGATGCTGGCAATGCTGTAAGGGAGGCAGGTCAGGTTTGATTTCCGGCTGGAAATCTGCATCTACCCTACCTGCCTCTTTTCACCAGATCCACGTCCATTCTCAGTCATGTCCCTCCATGCTGAAAAGACCTTCCGTTTTCTGTTTGTCTTTCTGAGGATACTCTTCTAAGCCGGGGCGACAGACGTCTATTTCCTGGGAAAGATATTCTGAACAATCTCTCTAATAACTGCTGTGTTTAGCAACTTGTGAGGCAGCCCTTCTCTGGAATCCCAGTCCCACAGGCTTTCATTGCAGCCTCCGTGCCCCTGCTCTGCCCTCTGAAGCAACATCGTCTTTTGGCACTAACGTGGTCGTATGCACTCATTCTTGCCGAGTGCCGGAAAAGGAAGGAGTCTTGGCGGTCAGCAATCCCATCTTGTTTTACAGATGAGAAGCCTGAGAGCTGGCAGGGTGTGGCCCTGCAGTGGCAGACTCACCACCAGACTCCAGTGGCATGTTCATGGCACGATCGCACGCTGTCTGCACTCCGCTCCCTCCCCAAGCCACCAGGACCAGTGACTAAGGACACAGCAAACGTTCAACACCAATAGTTGAGAATAAATCAGCACTGCTTTGCTGGGGAACTGTCAGATAATTCTTCTAGATTCCTGCATGTGGAGGGTTTCGGAATGAAAAAGCAGGAAAGAGAAGCCAAGTAAAGCATAAGTTATTGGCCAGCATCCTTGGGGCTGAGTGAGTCATCTGCTCCCATGGATGTAATATGGTGCAGCGGAAACGGTGGTCTTGGGGATCAGGCCCTTCTTCAAAGCTCCTTTCCCTCACTTAGAAACTACAATCCCTATCTGAGCCTCGACGTTCTCATCTGTGAAATGGGGGTAAGAATCGTGGGATATTTTGGGTGACTGAACACACTTCTACACTCTCCCTGGGCTCTGCTCCTTCCTGTAATTTGGGTTCTGCCCCTCCAGATTTGGGAGTTTGGAGTACCTGAGTTCAGAAGACTAGCAAGAAAAGAAAAGCAACATAGTGACCAAGTAGCTCTCAGAAACCAGAATTCATTGAACTATTTTCCATGAACCAGATACCTTTGAATTATATTATTACCCTAGAAATCCAGAAAGGTAGGACAATCAAGGGAGAAAAGATGGAGGGCAAAATATTTTTTGGGTCCTGCCAGCTCAAGCTTCTGCAGTAAGTAAATCCATGAGAGAAGCTTGACTGAGCCTGGAGGCCAGCAGGGGCAGAGACCAGGACCACCTCTCCCACCAGCTCTTTTTACGCAATGATACAGCCACTGCGAACTGAGATATGTGGGGCGGGGACAGAGTCACACTGTACTCTCAGTCCCTTTTAATATGCATAGGCCAAATATACCAGTTTCCAAAAGTTTACTGGTCACTTGAGATGGTCACTTGATTCTTGACCAGGGGACACAGGGATCACAGAGCCTTTGCGATATTTAAGAGTTTTGTCTTTTCCGTTAGGGGTAGGCAGTGGACTACCTTGAGTTGCTTTCTTTAGGTAATACTAAACTGATCTAAAATGTACATTCCCTGGGCACACATTCGTTCTGTGAGGGTGCGGTGAGGACGCTAAGAGGCCTAGCAGCCAGGAGAGCATGTACTCTCAGATCTGGTAAGATGCCCGTCTTCTGACTCAGGGTGACCAGTTGGCTTCCCTGTGATCAGGCCCCTAGGCGTGAACAGCTAGCATTTACAGGAGCGGGCATCTGTGCTGCATTGCATGGTTCTCAGTCCTGATTTCTATCTAATAACAGCTTCCCCAACTTCCCTTGCTCATGAATGAGCCCACGGATGAAAGAAGTACTTTTTCCCGTGACAGGTTCTCTAACAGGTCCTGGGCTTTCCTGGGATATACAGATTGCTGTGAAGTCACTTAGCATCTGCTTTTCTTGTTGCCCTTAGTCTTTTAGCCCTTTATGTTTGAGTCAGTAACACTCACCCCAGGAGGTTGCTTGGCACCCCCTTCCCCTCCCACCTCTCTATCCTCCCAAACTACCTCAGCTCAGAAGAGATGAACTCATGTCAACACTACCAGGGTGGAGGGGGAGAGTGCCTTTGAGGGTGTTAACACCCACACTTTCTAGGTGTTGAATTCATATAGGAAGCAGCCCCACCCACTCCAGGTTAGCCTTTGGGTGTGTCCTGCTTGGGGGCTAAGTTTTTTTTAATTTTATTATAACAAAAGCAAAGCCTCCATCTTGAAGAAGGAATAAGGGCTCTTTAAGGCAGCCCAGTGCATACTAGGGTGAAATTTTGTAAACAACCCAGTGTCAGAAAGGACAGAGGTTGATGGATAACTACATTAGATTGGGAGTGGAATCTTGTTCCTTATCCGTCCCCTCCCTTCTCACTTCCTCCTTTCCTCCCTGCTCCACACTGGCACAGCCCATGTGTCCCCCTCCAGTGATCCTGAGGTATGAGATGGTGGGAGAGTCCTTAACAGAGATTTAACACCAGGACTCTTTACACCAGAGAGGAGAGGCATTGTCTAAACAGTCTGTCACACGGAAGATCAGCCTCTGGTCTCCCGGGTAGGGAGTACTAACAGAACATCATCTCTAAAGCGGAGGAGAAAGCTCTGTTATCCTGACCTGTTTCTTTTAAGCAGTTCAATCACACTAAGGGTACCTCCCTGATGAAAATATTCCCCTGCCTGCTTCCTATCTATTTGCAGAAGGGAGAGTCCTTCCCACACCCCACTGCTGCCCCTACTAAGTGTTTACTCTTGCATACAGTCGCTTGCCTACTGGTCTAGAAAATGGAACAATGTGAGCTGGGCTGAAAAGCAAAAATGCACATTTCATTCGACTCCCCAGAGTAGAAGAACAGGGCTGACCCTTGTTTATGTGGCCAAGCCCATTCTGCAAAGTTAAAAGGTAGCAGCATCGTGGAAGAACAAAGACTTTGAAGTCAGCCAGAACTGAGTTCAGATCCTATCTCTGTTACTTAAAAAGCTGTGTGCTTTTGGGCAAATGATTTCCTCTTTAAATACCTTCTTTGCATGTTTGTTGTGAGATGAAAGCAGATATGTATAATGTGCCTGGAACATAGTAAATACTAAACCCCCAGTCATTTCAGCAATCTTGATAGAAGGTATTTGCAACACAAGTCTCAATAAGTTGTGTTACACATGTTCTATTCTTTCATTCATTCATTTAGACCGGCATTTGACAAATACTGCTTATAAGAAACATGTATTAAACAACAGTGAAATCAGTAAGGAAGGAATTGCGTCGGGATTCCTGAATTTAGAATTCCTGATGAAACACTAAACTAGATGTAGGCTCAACAGCAATCATTTGTTTCTACCACAGGGTCTCTGCTCTTTGAAAGTGGGGGTAAGATGAAGGACAGAGGAGTCTTCTGGAGGTCAGGTCAGCACTCCCAACTGCAGGTCATTGGTTTCAGACACCCGCCCCGGCCACACGAACAGACTCTACGTTAGCTGAGAGCAGGAGCGCTGGAGACATGGCTTGCGACTCAGTGGCTGTTGCTTGCCCAGAGAAATTGTTTAGTCTGCTGACACAGTGGGTGAAACAAGACCAGAACCACAGATGGAGGGGCGTTGTGACTGGACATTTTGACATCAGACTGTGGATTCAGATTCTTCCTTAGAGAATTTATGGGGATGCAAATTGAAGTTTGTGAGGGAATGGCCCAATGCAAGTAGGATTGTCTTGTATTCTAGTTTTGTTTTGTTGGCTTTTTGTTTTTTTGTTTTTTTTAAATATTCTTGGAGAGAAGAGGGAAGAGATGTGGGGAAGGTATTCCAGTTTTCACTGTGGGCTCTCTGCGTGCTGGCTCTCTGAAGACCCTGATGGGTCAGTATGAGAGTAAGGTCCCCGGGTCCAGGCCGCATTCCGACTCTCAGGTGAACCAGCCACCTCATTTTCCCAAGGCTCAGTATCCTGCATGCAAGACGAAGCAGTTTACAAGGTCAATGCTAAGGTTTTTGCAGGATAGACTTCTACGACTTACTTCCCATGGTTTGTGTTTATAAAAAGCGTGGGGTTGGGGGAATCCTGATTGAATTGTTCTGGTACAGAGCCCAGTCTACCAGAGGATTTGGACAATGTGTGCTTCTCAGGGGAATTAATAAACCATTTTCCAGTCAGATGTGGGATGTTACTATGGTACTGAGGTGAGGAACTCATGGACCCTTTGACTCAACTTGACACATTTGACATCTAAGGAGCCCTTCTGAGCCCAGCTTAGGAGGACTTGCCAGGGAAGAGTTAGTCTCTTGCTTAAATTGCTTAGTATCACGGTCGGGACTGTATGATGTTCTCTCTGTAGGTAGCTTCTAGGGAAGCTGTAAATCATTTCTTATCCCAGGCTTCTTTCTATTTGTCTGCAGATCTCTAAATATGTAGGAATGGAGTTGTTTCCTTGGCCATATCTCTACGAAGTCACTGTGAATTGCATTTGCTAGAAATGCCGGAAGAAAGAAAATACCGTCTGGTTTAATGTTCGCTCTTCATTCATTTATTCATTCATTTCACAAACCTCTATAGAACACTTGCTGTATCAGGTGCTGTGCTGAACATAACAATTCAAGCACAAAATCAAGCCATTTTTGCTCTTAAGGAATTTAAAGCCTGGGGGGAAGACAAATATTAATTCAATGTTCAATCACTCAAACTAATGAATGTGTAACTACAAACAAGGGCAAGTATTATAAAAGAAAAGGAACTGTTCTACAAAAGTGTATGCAGCAAAGGCTGCCAATTACCTCCTCAATATCCTGTCCTCTTTATTCACGGAATTCCCTATTTGGTTAGAGGGAATAATGGACAGTTAGAGTACTCCCTTTCCTAGCCTCTCTTGAAGATAGGAATCACTATTAAGCTAATTTAGGGGCACCAAGATGGAGCAAAGATCTGCGTGGCATTTCTGGAAATTCTGTTTAATCGAGGGCTGTTGTTGTGATGGCCAGGGCCCAGGATGTCCTTTGTAAATCTGAGGAAGAAGACTGCACCAAGATACACAATAGAGATGCTGTCAACCTTGGCAGTTTACTGTCAGACTGTTTTTTCATGCGAGAAAAGAACCCCACCACCAGCTGATGCCTCCCAACCCATCTTGTTGAAGCTACTATTGTGGGCAGGTGGGGGTGGCGGGGAGTGTTTGTTGATTAGAGATGAATGTAATTCCTAACTGATAGAAGGTTTAGCATGGAAACCTGACCTAGGTGGGGAAGGTGAGGTATGCCAAGGGTCTGGGAAACGTGCTGGAGAGGGAACAGTTGTATCTGGAAGGGGATTAACCCAGGATGGAAGCCCCACAGGAAGAGGACACAGGGTGTGTTCCTGGAGCTGGAAGAAGGCCAGTGTAGGGAGGGTGCAGAATTTGAAGGGAAGGGTGGAGACCCAGAGGCGGGTTGGGTCTGCCCCACACAGGAGTCATCGTGGAGACTTTGGACATTGTCCTGGAGCAACAGAGTTGGGAGAGTTGGAAGCAGAGGTGAGCACTTCTGAAGCTGCCCTTCTTACAGTGTGAAGGAGAAGGGGCCGATGCCAGGAAACCAGACTGAGCTGCAGGTCCCGGGGCAGGTGTGTTCGTGGCTTGGCTAAGGATTGTAGCAGTCAAGGAAAGCGAACAGCAATGAGAGACCTTCAGAGGTAAAATGTCCAGCATCTGGACATCAACTGAGAATGGAGGAGTGACAGAGAAGACAATGCTAAGAATGACTCACGAGCTGGCGTTCTTCCATAACATGACTTACCCGCACGTGTGTGGGCACTACTGCAACTGGGCCAGCACCTTGCTTCTCCCTTCTTCCTTGCTGGGGCTGTTAGCACCCACTTGCCTTGCTGGGAGCCCCCAGCGGGGATATTCGCTTTGCTGGCAGTTAGGACAGGGGTGTGGCCTCGAGAGCTGCCAGCAGTTTCCAAGGGTAGTTTTGCTTTGAGCCAACTGTCAACTCTCACCCTGACTTTGTTTTCAGGGTGAAAAGAACTTAGGATTTGGACTCAGACTGTCTTGGTTAAGTCCTGGCTTGATCGTTCACCTTCAATATTGTGGGGATCAAAGGAAAAGTTCCCCCATTTCTCTGAGATTCTTCACAGGCTGGAGAAAGGAGCAAGTTAAAACATTAGACACAATTAATAAGATAAAAATCCAAGTGAATAGCATATGTATGGAGAATTTACATGGTGGTAAATTCTGGGGAAGCTGGATAGACCCAAATTTATATCCTGGGCCTGGAAAGGGGATCTGGAATCTCAAAGGAGAGAAGAGTATCACCAAGTGGCAAGGAGGAATGACTCATCCTTATGCTTGCTCTAAAAGCATAGATAAAGAGCTCCTCTTTCTACATTCTTCTGGAGAATGCAGAGAGAGATCATGTCTACATTAGGAGAGCGGTGGAGACCCAGGGAGTGGCAGAGGGCTTCTTCCATTAAGGGAAGGGCCAAAGGGTTAGAAGAACTGAAGCTTCTCCTTTCCTCTAGGACTGTCCTCTGCTGTCCTCTGCTCTTCATGTCAGAGTGGGGCATTCACCAGAGACAGATTCTGAGAGATCTGGGGTGTTCTGTTTTAGCCCACTCAATATATTACTTAGTTTCAACTTTCTTATATGAAAGTAAGTAATGTTGCTCCCAAGTAAATGTCCCCAGTAATACCCAACTCTCAGGTTTTCTGAGGATTTAATAAGATAACAAGTAAAAGTACTTAAAAATAGTTTCCAACAAAAAAACCCCCAGGAAACCCACATCAAAAAAAAAAAAAAATTGTTATCAATACAAATTATTTTGCCTTTTATTCGTAATGATTAAAATAGAAGAAATATTTGGAACATCTTAGTTCTTGATAACAAAACTTAGTAATAGTTGTTACCACTTCCTATGTTAATATGTGAGACATTATGCCAAGTATTTTGCAAGTATCCTCTGTTTTAAAGCATGGTGACCACCTTTAAGATGGAAAGTACTCTCCCCAATTTTCAAGTGAGGAAACTGGAAATTTAAAAAGATTAAGCAAATTTCCCAAAGGCACACGGCTAGCAAACCAGAGGACAGGATTTAACCCAGGGCCGTCTCATGGGTCAAACTTGAAAACAGTGACCGGTTCTTCTGATGTCCTCATTTCTTCTGCCATCTCTATTTACAAGTTAACTTATTTTCAGGTAATATGTTTTTCATGTTTGCTTTTCAGATGGAGCTAATGTCGCCCCACACTTGCAGGACACGCTCTTTCTATCGAATTGTTCTAAGGCAATACTTTCTGGCCTTTTTTCCCCTGGAGCTGCTTTTTTCTTCCTAGTGCCAATATTACTTGTTATTGTCTCCTACATGTACCCAGTCTTTGGGCCATGCTCTGGCAGCTTCCCTGGAAGCCTCTTGAACGCAGGGTTTCCATCTTGCTCCTCTCCTGTCCTCCCACCCACAAAGTGGGCACCTGATATATACTGGTTGAATAAATGAATGAATAAAGGGAGGGGTGGTCCTTTGACCTGTCTCATGTACAGTGGCTTATCCTCTTTCCCACGTGTAATGACCATATCGTAGAATTGCTGGCATGGTTAGAGAGACCCTTGAATTGCCTTTGTGAAAGCATGAAGAGCCTAGAAAAACGGATTCTTACCAGATGGGAGTTAATGTATCAAAATTCCTTGGTGGGGAGTATTTCCAGCTAAGTGGCCTGTCCTCTCACTCTTAACCCCAATTCTCTCCTCTCCTTCTCATTTCTCTCTCCTACTCCCCTGGTAGACTGGGACCTTTCTGAGGGCAGGGACTTTCTCCTGTATCCCAGATCCAGTACTCAATGAGTGGGCAGGAACTACTGAATTACAGTCTCAGTCTCTTTACGATGATGCTCCAGCCACCTGGTTAGCTGTCTGTGTCAAGGCTGGTTTGAAGGTGGTGTCAGGTCAGGAAAGTTAAGTTCTCCAACCAGGGTTGATGATATTTGCTAGTTCTGAAGGGCCAGGAGAGAGAGGACTCTAATGGAGGAGGAAGAATGAGGTCTAATTTGGCAGAGGGAAGGCTACAGGCATATGAGGTCCCATCTGCTGTTGATCCCAAGCATTCTATCACCTAGAAGTGATAGAAATTCTACTACTGTAACTTCCACTAATAATGGAGGGGGTGGGAAGTGTGAATAGATTAGAAATGGAGAAGATTAAAGATTCAAACTAGGTTTGGATTTCACTTGTCATACACTGACAAAGTTTCTTAGCTTACCTACCCTCAAGTGCTTTGCTCTCTGCAAAATGGAGCCAGTGGTACCTAATTCATTGGGTTGCTATGAAAACAAAATGAAATTATGCATATAAAGCACTTAGCAAGTAGTGACACTTTTGGTGGGGAAGTCATTATTAACCTGCTTTTCAAACTATAAAAACTTTAATGAAAGGGATTATATTAGGTAGACAGTGAGAAGCTACTCTGAGGTGGAGGAGGGGTGACCCCTCCCCAGCCTCACTCCTGGCCCAACCCAGATGCTTGACATTCCAGCCTCTGGACCTTTGGGAGCCCTTGTTTAAATGCAGATTTTATCTGCTACTGTTTAATGGCATTCATTCAGGTCATTAGCACCTTAGCTCTAATCAGATTAACCTCAACTGAAAAAGCAGTCCTGGCCTGGAAACACCAGTGAGGGAAAAAGATACAGTGTAGGGGTTCACACTAGCCAGAGGCTCTTGACCCTTGGGTGGCTAAAGAGGACTTAGAAGATGCTGGAAGGAGGGTGACACTGTCCCTAGATGAAGAATGGTAGGCCTTGCTCGGCCCCCTTTAATGAATCCCAGGGCTCGTGGAAGCTGGACTAGCCAGTTGTTTAGGGGCTTGAAGGGGTTTTCAGTGGCCGTGGTCATTCTGTAATTTCTCATTCAAAAGATCTTAGAGGTTCACCTCCTCTCCTGGGGAGATGGGGAGATGGTGGGGAGGGTGTCTCATAAAGGAAAGTCTCTTTCTTAGTGGCTTTTATTATTTTTTTATTTATTTTTAAAAGGAAAGGTGCAGGCAGGAATGAAGGCAAGCAGAGCCAAGCAGGCAGAGAGAGGAGGAAGAAGCATTTCATTTATTTGTCTTAGTTGTGCATCTTGGTTTTTCCCATTGACCCTGGGATGCAAATCCAGGACCCTGGGATGGGATATGTGTGGACTGCGTCCAACCGCTATCTCACCAGGGCGCATCACATAGTTTTTATTTTTTAGAGTAGCTTTAGGTTTACAGAAAAACTGAGCAGAACGTTCCTTTATATTCTTGGGCTCCCTCAGTTCCCCCATTACAATTATCTTGCATTGGTGTGATACATTTGTTATAAGTGATGATCATTATGGACATATTATTGCTAACTAAAGTCCACTGTTTTCTGTTAGGACTCACTTCTCCCATTAGAAGTCGGGAGTGTTTAATGCCAAATGTCATGAATCCATCACAGTATCCTAGAGAATAGTTTTGCTGCCATGAAAGTCTCCTTTTATATTTAGGGTCCCTGTCCTCACAAGTGTTGGGAAGCACCGGTTTAGATTTGAGCCTTGTTTGGGGGTGGAGTGCATTTGTAGAAAGAGTCACAGAAGAGGGTGCAGCTCCTGGGAAAAGATGCAGTCCCCCTGTGGGGACACCTCAGGGGCAGGATGAGAAAATGTCTTTCCTCCCCTGGCTCCCCTCCCCT
>RJWH01005912.1:0-33573 GCA_004363575.1 Solenodon paradoxus
TCCACCTCCACCCCATGGCCCCGCCCCACCCCGAGGCTCCGCCTCCACCCCGCAGGGAGTGGGGCTGGAGGGGTCTCTGCTCAGGCCCTCCCGGGACCCTCACTGAATGTCACAGCACGTCCAGAAAGGGGACAGAAGCACAGTTCTGAGGTCGCAGAGCCGTCGCCCTCTCCCACACCCTGACCCAGCTGCCAGGCCCCACGCCCGCTGGGTCGGGCTCATGCTCCGGGCATCTGTCTTGAAGGTGGAGCGGCAGAGAAGGCTGGAGAGGATAAAGCAGAAGCAGTCTCAGCTGCAGGAACTGATTCTGCAGGTGCGGCAGGAGGGGGGCGAAGGCCATGGGACTCACCCCAGAGCTGCTGCGAGGGGGCTTCCGAGCCGCGAGTGGCTGATGGAGACGTTGTTTTCCGCTGTGGAAGTGGAAAAGGGAGAAGTCCGTAGCAGGTCCCTTTCATTCACGTGGGCGGCCTGTCTGGCCCTTTCAGACCCACAGCCACGTTTTCACGTCGTGCCAGAGCCTTGTGTGTCTCGGAGCATTTACCTAGGGGCCCAAGGCTGTCACCTCATGGGTGACACACCCGGGGCATGTCCAGTGGACACGCCGTGGAGGTCAGGGGTGCTCGCCTTCCCAGGCAGAATGGGGCTGGGCTGGAGGTGAGGCGGCCCCGAGTGGTCAGGGCCGGCCTCTCTGGGCTCCAGGTGGGTGAGGGTGACCGCAAGACATGGGCATGTCCCAGTCGCACCAGCCAGGGCTCTTAGTTTCCAGTGTCCCGGGCATCTTAGGGTCCTGCATCGGGAGGTGGGTTCCAGCTGGCTGAGCTGTTGCTGCCGGAACTTGCCGTTGACCTAGGGCTGGAAGCAAGACGGGGAAGAAGTGCTGTTCGGTCTCCATCACAGGACAGCGGGGCGGGCATGGATGAGCGCTTCCCGCCAGGCCGCGCGGTGTGATGTTCTGGGGCAGAGCCCATGGGCTGCCGTCCTCCTGGACGTCAGGTTTAGACATCTGTGTTCCCTGGCAGCAGCCGCTGGCCTGGGCCTCCCTCGGGGGTTGCTGGCTGCCGGCTGGCCGTCCCGGTGGCAGGTGCAGCGGCGCCCTCTGAGCAGACGTGTTTGTGCTTCTCAGCAAATCACCTTCAAGAACCTGGTGCAGAGGAACCGCCAGGCAGAACAGCAGGCTAGCCGGCCGCCCCCGCCCAACTCCGTCATCCACCTACCCTTCATCATCGTCAACACCAGCAAGAAGACGGTCATCGACTGCAGTATCTCCAGCGACAAGTAGGTGTCGGCCGGGACTCGGCCTCCACCCGATCAGATCGTCCTTTCCTGGTTCCTTGACCTGCTGCTTGGGCCCAGGGCGCCCCTAAGGCTGCGCTGCCCCGGACCTCACACAGCCAGACGGACATCGGCCGGGGCCTGGGGTCCGGGTTCTGGACGGGAGAGCTGGCCGGCCGGCGGTGCGGCTTGCTGCCGTTCCCTGGCGGGACTGAGCCCGTGGAGCCCTCCCGTGCCCGCGGGCCTCACGGCTGCCCTCTGCAGGTTCGAGTATCTGTTCAGCTTCGACAACACGTTTGAGATCCACGACGACATTGAGGTGCTGAAGCGCATGGGCCTGGCCTGCGGGCTGGAGGTGGGCAGCTGCTCCGCCCAGGACCTGCGCATGGCCAGGAGCCTCGTGCCCAAAGCCTTGGAGCCCTACGTGACAGGTGCGCGGTGGCCCTGCCGGACCTCGCGCCCGGGCGCAGTTGGGCCAGAAGGGTGGCCGACCGCTGGTGGGGCTGCGTCCAGGGGCCGAAGCCGGGCCGGCCCCATGCGTGACATCCATCTCATTTCTTTCAGAAATGGCTCAGGGGTCCATGGGCAGCGTCTTCGTCACATCGGTGTCCACATCCAATGGCACAAGGCTCTCTGCCAGGTGACAGCCGGGTGCGGGGACCTGCACGCGACGGTCTCTGCTGGACGGGCCAGCGATGGCCATGGGTCAGCGCTGGGTGCGGGTTGTGGTCGGGCAGAGTGTCCGGCGGTGTGGCCTCTGCTGTCATGGTCTTAGGCGCTTTGCCCCAAGTGACGTGGGTCTCATGTCAGCCTCGATGCTCGTGAGTCCCCGGGGCTCGAGGCCGTGGGAGGTAGGGCCTGCCCTTCCTGGGCCCATCTCCACAAGCTGTGTGTGCGGGCATGGGGATGCCTGTTTTCCAAGCAGGGGCACAGTCCCAGCTCCCTGGTGCCTGGGATGGCGTAGCAACCCGTTGGTATCCCTGGCCACCTGCACACTTAGCAGCATGGCTGCAAGCTGCAGTTTTTTGGCTCATTTTCACTCCTGACTGTCACTGAGCTGGGTTTCCCAGATGTGGAATTACCTTGTCCGAAAGCAAAACCGGCTGGTGTGGCTCGGGCTGCCACGCGCAGTGTGGGTGCAGCCACGCGGCTGTAGCATGACTGCAGGACCAGCCGGCCTGCTCATGGCGCCGAGTGGAGAGAGGTCACCGCCCAGCGCAGCGCGGCCTCCCTGTCCTGGGTACAGAGGGGTTTCTGCTGCGGCGACATCACCGCATGGGGTTGAGGGGGCGGGTCCCATCCACCCTCGAGGTGGCTCGGCAGCACTCAGCACCTGTTTGCTAGGTTCCTTTCTGCAGCTCAGCTCATGCGCTGTGGAGTCCGAATCACTCGCCTGGACACTCGCGCTGGGTGGGGTGAAGGAGGGGTCTGGGCGCGGCACCCTCTGTCCCCGCTGGTCTCACCCGTGGCGCGGTGACACGGGCTGCCCTGCGCTGGGGTGCGGGTGCCTGCAGCCTCAGAGCCCACGGTGCTTAGATGTACATCCCAGACGAAACAAGCAGGCGCCTACTGAGGGAGCGGGGCTGGCCAGCTGGCTCCGAGTTCGGCCCCCTTGACTGCAGCCCCATCCAGGGCCCGCCTGCGGCTGTGAGCGTGAGCGCTCGGAGCTGTTCCCGGGGTCAGACCTTAGTGTGAGGGGCACCGGACAGCTCAGCACCCGGAACCCTGTTCTGCACGCAGCTTCACACGCATGTGTAGAAACGTGTGTGTCATCACGTGCACACACGTGCGACACTCACAAGGAGCCTTATTTGGGGGCCCGTCCTGACCTGGGGGCTGGGGTCGCGAGTCAGAGCTCAGGAGAGCGGGGTCTCATGGTTTCTGCTGTGCTGAGGTTCTCTCCCCCGTTAGCAGACGGCAGTGGGGCCCCAACGTGGGGCTGGGGCTCCGCCTGCGTCTGCGCTGACCTGCCCTGGCCACCTCCCTCCTTGTCCTCGCAGTGACTTAACCAACGGCGTGGACGGCATGCTGGCCACCAGCTCCAGCGGGTCCCAGTACAGCGGGTCCCGCGTGGAGACGCCTGTGTCCTACGTCGGAGACGACGAGGACGATGACGACGACGACTTCAACGAGGACGAGCAGGAGGACTGACGCTGCCGCCCGCCCCGGCGGGACGCGCTCCCAGAAACCTGTTCCGCGGCTCTGGTTTCTGTTGGCCCCTCCCGAGAAGATGCCGATGAGCTGTGAGTCAGGTCGGCGGACCTTGCGGTGAGACGCGTGGCCGCCCGGCCGGTGCACAGGGCTCTTCCTGCCTGGGGCGTCATTTCTCCCTCTCTGCTTTCAAAACTGCTCAGACTCAGTCCTTGCCCCGAGTTCTTGCTGGTTTGCGGAGCGCAAATCCCCTCGTCCGTCTGGAGCCCGCGTCCTGGCTGCCCTCGCATGAGGGGCGCAGGGCTGGCCGCAGGCACAGGACGCACGGCCTGTCCCGCCTCCGGTCTCCTGTGACTGTTCCCCAGTGACACTGACTGTATCTCAGCAGGTTCCCGTTCATCCTCCCCCGTGTGTGGCAGCAAGTTTTAGTGCGTTTGGTTTGGTAAAGCTCATGGCCCTGCCGGTGTGGCGGTGCGGTCCCCGGAGGCCGGAGTGCTTCCGGTGAAATTTGCCTGATTTCTTACAGGCCGCGTTTGGGATTTTTTATTATTCTAGTTGTTTACATACGTCTGCCATTCACAACACATCCGGAGACAAAGTCTGTGTTTCGTAAGCATCTTCATGTCATCTGTTGAAGTTGAAATTAAATATAGAGAATGTTTTAACTGTTTTTTAACTCAAAATTTGTCACTCATTTTTAATAGTTCTTTTTTTATAAAAAGAAAAAAGAATTTCAGGACAGGCAGTAGTCTCTTAAAATTTATTTGCAAGAACTCATTGAATGCACACTTGCTGTTTGCTGCCTGTTCTAAAAGAACAGTCTTTTTATTGAAACACAAATAAATTTTCTGTAATATTTTATGGAACATAAAGAGACTTTAATGGTTTGAATTGTTTAACTTGGCACTGTTAGTTTTTATTAATAAAGCGCGCATGGGCATTTTAAACCAGCTCTGTGTTTCTCTAAATCAGGGTCATTGTAGGAAAGCTCTCCGTCCATCAGGTCTCACGCAGACAGGCGGGCTGGACCCTGGGGACCTGGGTTGGCCCTGCGGGGCCCTGCGCGGCCGAGAAGGAGGTGAACACGCGGGCCAGGCTCGCCCCCGCTTCCCAGGCCGGTGGTGCCGAGTTGGTTCCTGGCTGTTCCCCTGAATCCAGAAGTTTGGCTCAGACTGTCTGGGTTTGACTTTCAGAAAGGAGTGTCGCGCGAGCTGGCCGAGTAACTGGTGGGGTTTCAATAAAGAAAGGAGGGACGTGTGCTTTCTCTGCATCCCCGTCCCAAGCGTGCGGCTGGTCCTCCCCACTGGCCCCCATGTGCCGGGTGTCTGCCGCCCCGGCCCTGGCCCGGCTGGAGTCCCGGGAAGAACCAGCCCTGAGCGCACAGCCCTGAACGCACACAGGCCCTGGCTGCAGGCGGCGGGCGGGCGGGCAGGAGGGCAGGAGGCTGCGGGCACGTGCGGAAGAGCTGACCGTCGTGCTGCCGTGGGAAGCGTGTAGTCACAGGACTGAGTCGGCTGGAGATGACAGGGACAGGCACCGTCAGGGAGGACGTGGCAGCGGAGCTGCGGTGCTGGTGCTGTGGGCGAGCTCGCTGCACCCGTGTGTGTGGACACGGGTTCGGGGGTGGCAGAAGTGCCTGAGTGGGTGGGGTGGGTGTGGGCGGCGGGTGGTCTGGCGGGAGCACAGGCGACCCCGTGGCACGCAGGTGAGAGGTGGCCCCCCTCCCCGGTCAGGAGCAGCACTGGGTGGAGTCCCAGGGAGGAGGGTCACGTCTGTGGACACTGGTCCATGAGGAGCTGGCATGTTCCCAGCAGCCAGGACCCGGCCTTGCCCCTGTCACCACTTGCTCTCGTTCCTGTCACTGTGGGACCATCGCTTGAGGACCGCGCGTCCGCCACCCAGCTTTCCAGAGAGGCTTCGTGACACTAACTGATGGCCACACGGACCGTAGGCCCAGAGTGGACGCGTCACCATGACAACGTTCCTGTGGGCACTAGTGTGTCCATGTGAGCTGGTGGGTCACGTGCCCTCCAGGAACAGCAGCTCCCAGTGTTGATCCTGGACCTCCAACCTCTGACCCCTGAACCTGGAGCCTGAGCTGTCACCCTCCCACCCGAGGGCTGGACAGAGGGACACAGTCCCCATCTGGTCTGTCCGGGGCCTTGTGCCCCGGACTGTGTGGAGCAGTGGCCCCTGGTCCTCCAGAGGGTCCTTGGGTCTGGCCTCTGCACCGGTGGCCCCTGTCCCCGCCGGCGCCTCGGGGACAGACCCTGACTTCGCCCTGAGTTTCCCTGAGTTGCAGGGAAATTTAAGAAGATTTTTAAAGGAATGAGTTTGGCTTTTCTCCCCGTCAGGAGAGACCCGCAGTACGGCGGGGGACAGGAGGGTGCGGCCGTGGAGGGGTGCCCTTCAGGAGCCGGGTCGGGCCGCGGCGCGTCGTCAGTGCGTGGCTCGCGCCCTGGTCGCGGACGCGGAGCGGGTCCCGTTGCGGAGGGAGAGCCGAGGCGCGGCCGCCCAGGGCCGCGGGCGGTGTTTTAAAGGAGCGGGGAGCAAAGAAGGCGAGCAGGCGGAGGGGAGGAGAGGCCGCGTTTATTGGTTCAGCTCATCCTGGGTGTCCCCGCCGCTGCTGACGGCCGCTGGGCGCCAGGGTGCCTCACGTCTCGATCTTGAGCTTGAACTCCACTTTGCCTTCGTAGGGGTCGTGGGGGTTGTCGAAGGCCACGTGCTCGGCCAGCACCTTGCACACAACAGTGACTTCTGTGTTTCTCGGGACGTTGAGGAGCTTTGCGGCCACCAGGGGGTTGCTGTAATGCGGCTGAAAGGAGAAGGGGCTCTGGGAGCCGGCGGGGGCGGCAGGGCTGCCGGGCCTGGGCAGCTGGGTGACCGCCCTGCCCCCAGAGGACGGGCTGGCAGGCTCTGTCCCCCGAAGTGGACGGAAGGGCCTGGCAGAGAAGAGCGTGGGCAGCAGGAACGCCGCGCAGTGTCTGAGGGGCTGGGGCTCAGGGGAGAGTCGGTTTGATATCAGCTCAGCCAGAGGTGGGGCTGCGGGTCATCCTGAGAAGCTGGCCGCACGTGGCAGCTGGCCTACCTGCGCCTTCCGGCCGTAGTAGGGGAAGTAGTGCAGGCTGAAGGAGCCGCCCGGGGGGTGGTACTGCGCCTGCAGCGGCGGGGCCTGCGGGCCGTGCGGGCTGTGCGGGCCTTGCGGCTCCTGCGGGGAGAGGCCCGCGGTCAGCGGTCAGGGGCCTGGCGCAGGTGACCACACACTTGATTGCGTGCAAACGATCTGATCTGTGTCCTCGGCACTGAGATCCCGAGGGGTCGGGCCGTGTGTGAGTTCGCAAACATTCGCTTTGCAATTCATGTGCCAAAAATAAGCAGAGCGACATCTGCGCTTTCAAGTCCCTGCGTGATAAGGGTGGACATAGCTCGGCTCTGAGACAGCCTGCCCCTCTCTCCGTGGATGAAGCCCACGTGGCCATTTGCCTCCCCCGGGAGCTGTCAGCGGGGCGCACGGGTCTGCAGGTCTCAGCGCAGCCCCAGGCGGCCGGCCGGTGCAGACGCCGGGGCAGCACGGTCAGCGGTCACTTGAACTTGGAGTTGGGAAAACCAGGATGCACCCAGGTCGGCTGTGGCCACTCAGCCCTGTTACCCACCCCGTGTCCCAGCAGCAGAGAGCTGGGACCAAGTGCAGGTGCCCAGGCTCCTCTGAATTCCGGCGGCAGTGCCACACCCAAGGGGCGCCCTCCCAGAAGCCAGCGCGGACCAGAAGCACCGCTCCCGCGGGCTGCCGGCCACCAACCGGCCCAGACACTAGACACTGGTGCAGGCACCGCGCTGGGGCCCCGCCCGCCCTGCGGACTCACCACGAAGGCGCAGTCCACCCGCGGCGCCGTGCGGTTGCTCGGGAGGAAGCGGACGATCTGGAATAGAGCAGGCGGGCGAGCCCCTTGCAGGGTGTGGGGCACGGGATCCCCACTGACACAGCCCCCCCACTTTACGACCAGGGGTCATAGAGGCTGCGTGGTGCCGACAGGACCGTCCCCCTCTGCCCGGCCCTCCCCGCCCTCTGTGCCCGCTGTGCCCTGGGAGCTCGGCCGCCCGCTGCCCGTGGCCCCGCGGCTGACCGGAGTGCTGCGGGCGCCTGTGGGCGTCTTAGGGAGGCCGTGAGCGCAGTGCAGCTGGTGCTGGGAGCCCCGCTCTGCGGGGACAGTACCCCCGTGCCGGTGCTCTGGGCTGTGCCCTGTGCTGTGCTCCCCCTCTGTTCTCAGGCCTCCCCGGCCCTGACCCCGCCTGTCAGGGCCCCTGCCGGGACAGGTAGCCTCCTTCCACCTGCAGGGCCCCTCCACCCTGACAGCGCGTCTTCGGGCCGGGACTTGGACTCTGGGTTGAGCTCGCATGTCAGCGTCCCAGCTCCACTTAGAAACTGGGCTGGGCTGTGTGGCCGGCCAGGTGACAGCCAGGCCGTGTCCAAGGGCCTTCATGCTGGCCTTGAGCTCTCGGACCCCAGGAAACCCACCCGGTTCATTTTAATGATGAAACACGGCTTCCCTTCCGCAAAACCAAAGCTGGGGTCATTCAGGCCGGAGCAGCTCCCCAGCATGTCCGCAGTGAACTTGCAGGAGAACTTGGTGTGGTTGGGGGCGTGGAAGCTTTCCTGGAAGAAGTACTGCTGGGCTGTGCAGTTGATGTTGGCTGCCTGGGCCGCTGGGGAGTAGCCTGGGGGACAGCGCCCTGAGTCTGGCTCTGTAGCGGAACCCGCAGACGGAGGGAAGGGGCCCCCAGACGGAGGGAAGGGCCCCAGACGGAGGGAAGGGGTCCCCAGACGGAGGGGAAGGGGCCCCCAGACGGAGGGGAAAGGGATTTCGAGCTCACCTGCCAGGAAGTCCTGCAGGGTGTGCACCAGGCCTGCCCAGGTCCTGTTGTCAGAGACGTTATATGTGATGTCCAGGCCCCTTTCCCCGTACACGTCCGGCCTCAGTGTCACCCCTGAAGGAGACCACCCCTCAGTCTCTGAGTGTCTCACACCCAAGCGCGTGCGAGGCCGTCGTCCAGGGCCTGCCCACCCGCCCGGAGCTGCCCGGGGCGCTCGCCAGAGCAAGGTGCTCCGTCCACGGCCGCAACCCGCCTCGTTCCGGAGGCAGCTCTGCGGCGACCCCTGGGCCAGGTGTCCAGGCCCCCACGCTGCCGCTACCTGGAGACGTCAGGCGGTCCTGGTAATCAGGCGTGTACGGGTCGAGCGTCCACGTGAGCGTGTAGAGGGACAGGGCGAAGAGTCCGGTCATCACCACGTAGAAGCCCACGTAATAGAGGCTGATCCACACTGTGGGCAGGAGGAGCCACCTGGGGGCACGTCCCTCGCGCGGGGCGCCTCCCCGTCAGCATGCCAGCGAGGACACGTGTGCTCCCGTGGGCTCCTGTGCACACGCGGTGCGGCTGGCAGCCGCCCACCCCGGGGGACCGAGCGGACACGTCGGCCTGGGCGGGGCCCCCGGCAGTGGGCAGCGTCTCCTGTGCACCTGTCCCAAAGGCGCTTGACCGGCGGCCCCGCCTCCATGCTGTCCTAACAAGGTGGAGTTGGGGCCAGAGCCCTCCCCTCCCAGGTGACCGGGACCGGGAGCCGAGGGGCTCGGGGTCCGGGGGTGGCAGGGCGGCCTGGGGCCACCCACCCCACGGGGGCCGTAGCCTCCCTGCAGGTGCCCCAGGCGGCGGCGCCCGCCGGCACGTACCCCAGCGGACCGGCGTGCGGCCCAGCATCTGCCCAGTGTCGGGGTTCCAGCAGTATCGCTGGAACTCAGCCATGCGCTGGCCGCACGACTTCTTCTCCTGCAGCGCTGCCATGGCGCCGGCCGCGCCCGCCTGTGCCAACCCTGCCGTTTATAGTCTCCGCGCGGTCTCGGGCGGGGCCCCACCCGCGGAAAGCACCGCAGCGCCCTTATCAGACGGCGCTGGCCACACGGGAGCAGTGGGCGGCTGGGAGTCTGCAAGGTTCCCTATCAGCCGCCCCTTCACCTTCCCTGGCGCCAGTCAACGCCGGCCCTCCCTCCGGACGCCCTTGGCCACGCTGCTATCTGTCCTGAACGACCAAGGAGACTCGGTCTCTCAGTTCAGTCCCCAGAGCACGCGGGTGAGCAGGACACCCAAGATCAAAGTGACCTTCCGGACACGTGTCACGAGGGGGAGCAGCAGGCAGGTGCCCACCCCAGGCTCTGAGGATGTGTGGGGGCTCTCGAAGGTGAGCGCCGCCCACGTGGGCCAGACCCCAGCCCGCCCGCAGGTGAGGCGCCTCTGCCGGCTCCCAGGAGGACACTGAGCCCTGCCCTGCTGGCCAGCAGAGCCGGAGGCGGCGTTTCGGCTGTGAGCGCCCCCAGGCCCTGGCCCTGGAAGAGCCCATACAGGTGCAGACAGAACCCAGGGCCCCGAGGGGAGAGGTGGGGCGACCCGCCTGACAGCCGCCTCGGCGAAGAGTCTTCCCTGCGCAATCGCAGAAATGCTTGAAACAAGTGGAGAAACGGCAAGTGTCAGGACCAACAGGCGTAAAGAACCAGATGGAAACTAGGTAAAAGTCCCTGGCCGAGCTGGAAGCAGGAAGAAGGTTCAGCAGCAGATCTGAGGCCAGGGACCCAGAGCATGGGGCAGCGGGGCGGGAGGGAGACTGTCCTCGTCACCTCCATCAGGAGGCGGCACTGGCCACCGTGGACTGAGGCCTCGGGCTCAGGCGTCCTCTCCTCTCTGCCCGAGCCCCTAGCGGGGGTCAGTCCCGCGCACGCTTGCCGCGTGATCCCGCAGCAGGCGGACCTTCTTGTGGTCCTGGAGCCCTCAGTTGTGCCCAGCCGCGGCCCAGGTGGTCCCAGGCGTGTCCTGCCCTCACCCTTCACGCCCCGGCCGCTCTGGGTGTCGCTGTGTCTGCTCCGTGCTGACCCTTCCCTGGAGTTTGTGTGCCGACACCCAGGAGAGGGGTCCTGCGCCCGCCCACACCGACCACCCCCGGAGCCCCCGGGAGCTGTTCACCTGCTGTTTCTTTCTCAAGTCCTCTCGTGTCAGTTTTAACATAAAAATGAAATGTGATGGGACGAGAACTAGACCTTACAAATAAGGTTTTTCCTGGCAGCCGCAGGCTCGTGACCCAGAAAGGCATCAAATAGGCTGTATCTGCTTAGGCTAGAGGGCCGGGTGGGTCCCTAAGAGAAAGTCGGGGGTGGAGGCCTCGGCGCCCCCCGTCCTGACCCTCGGCGCCCCCCGTCCTGGGGTCTGTCCCACAACCAGACGCCCTGGGTTTCGGGAGGCAGCCCATCTCTAATCCTCGCGAGCGGCTTAGGGGATTGTGTGTCCTGCCCTGCTTGTCCTTGACCGCAGCGGGATTTGGCCGAGGCCGCGTCTGCCCGGGCTGTGGTCCGGCGGCCCGAGTCCTGGCCCCACACAGCCTCCTCGTGCGAGTGGCCGCTGGCCGGGGGGGGCCCCGGTGCCCAGGGCGGCGCAGGCATGGACCTCGGGTCTCTGGAGACGGTGGTGGCCAATTCAGCCTTCATCGCTGCCCGGGGCAGCTTCGACGGCAGTGCGGGGCCGCCCCCCCGGGACAGGAAGTTCCTGGCCCGGCTGCGGCTGCCGGCGCTGCCCGCCTGCGAGCCCCTGCGCCACAGCCTGGACCTGGCCTTCCAGAGCGTGTGCACCGAGCAGCCCATCGGCAGGCGGCTGTTCCAGCAGTTCCTGGAGGCCGAGCAGAGGCACGCGCCGGCGCTGCGGCTCTGGCGGGCCCTCGAGGACTACGGCACAGCCGACGACGCCCTCCGGCCGCAGAAGGCCCAGGCCATCCTGGCCGAGCACCTGGAGCCCCAGGCGCCGCTCTCCTGCGCCTTCCTGGACGCGGGCGCGGCGGCGTGGGCGCGCGAGGGGCCGCCGGGCGGGGACGGGCGCTTCCAGCCGCTGCTGCGGGCGCTGCTGGCGCACCTGAGCCAGGCGCCCTTCCGGGAGTTCCTGGGCAGCCGATTCTTCCAGCGCTTCCTGCAGTGGAAGTGGCTGGAGGCCCAGCCCACCGGGCAGGACTGGTTCCTGGACTTCAGGGTGCTGGGCAAGGGTGGCTTCGGGGAGGTGTGGGCCTGCCAGGTGAAGGCCACGGGCAAGATGTACGCCTGCAAGAGGCTGAACAAGAAGAGGCTCAAGAAGAGGAAGGGCTACCAGGTGTGAGCCGGGTGCGGGGCGCGGGGCGCGGGGCGCGGGCGCTCGGCCCCGGCGGCGGCAGCGGGGGGCGAGGCGTGGCTGGCCCCAGCCCGTCCGCTCCGCCGGCTCCTCCGGCCCCTGGACACCCAGCCCCGCCAGGGAGGGCCGCTGCGCGCCTGGCCGGTCCCCACCGCTCTGCCCTCCCCGCCCTGCTGCCCGCATGGCTCCGGCGCCACCAGCCGGGCGCAGGGTGGAGTGGGCTGCGCGCCGCGGGACTCTGAGGTGCCCTGCGGCTGTGCCTCGGGCGGCGGAGGACGGGAGGATGCCTGCGCTGCCACGTGCGACAGTTCCGCAGCAGCCAGGGCCCCCACCCCCGCCAGGTGCCGTGCCTGAGGGCAAGCGCTCCGGAGCCCCCAACGGGCCTCGGGGCGCCCCCGTCCTGAGTGCTGTCTTCCCGACCCCGACCCTGCAGTTGCTCAGCACCCGCCAGGCCCCCATTTTCTTAGAACGGGGAGCTCTCCCGGCCGTGTGGTGAGAGGCCTCCCCTTTGTCCACACAGCTTTACAGGCGACTTATGGGCTCAGCAGCTTTTAAAATGAAGACAAAGGCAGCAGAGAGGGAGGCGGCGGGGCCGCCGGTCCCCGGGCCTCTGTGGGCCTGCTGCCGGGGAGAGACCAGAGCAGGGAGGCTGGGAAGGAACCACAGGCCCGGGGAGCCCCCTGGGGCGAGGGGGCTGGTTGGCAGACCCCGGCTGCGGGCCCGGTGTGAGCGAGGCCGCGTGTCCGGCTGTCCCGCGTCTGGGCCCGCAGGCCCATCTGGAAGCCGCCTGCCGCTGCTTCTGCAAACCCGTGAACAGTGTTTGATACTCTTCCTGCTGTGTTGCGAGAGCGTGCGTGACCGTGTGGATTTGAGTCGTGTGCGAGTGACCTGCGTGGGGCATGTGTGACCTGCGGCGACACGCGTGTGCACGCGTTTGTGCAGACACGCCTGTGCGCGTGCAGACCAGTTCCGTGCGCGCACGGGCCTCTGCGGACCGGCTGCGTGGGCGCCGTGCTGGTTTCTCGCGTAGCTGTGTCCGCTCCTGCACACGCCTGTGCCTCGCACGCACGCCCGAGCGCACAGGGCCCTGCCAGCACGTGACCGTAGGTCCCGAGGGCTCGCAGCTCGGCCGAGCGCCCCTGAGCCCTGCCGCCCTCCTGTCAGGCTGCCCTGGTGGAGAAGAAGATTCTGGCACAGGTGCACAGCCGGTTCATCGTGTCTCTGGCCTACGCGTTCGAGACCAGAACCGACCTCTGTCTGGTGATGACCGTCATGAATGGAGGCGACCTGAGGTATGTGTCCCGGCGGAGTGGTGCGAGGGCCCAGTCCAGGGCCGGGCAGCACACGGAAGAGGCCTCTGCGGGGAGGCCCGTCGGCCTGCCATGCCGGCCCCGAATGGAGCCAGGGCCGCAGGGGGCCCCTTGGGCGGGCTCGTGTGGCCAGGGCAGCAGAGCCCAGCGGCAGCGATGGAGGCCCATCCAGTGGGAGGGCAGACACCCGCCACGGCGAGCGCGGGCAGGTGCGGGGGAGGTGTGGTGTGCCTGGGTTCCAGCACCAGGGCTCTGCCAGCGCCCAGCGGGGAGCCAGCGGGTGGCGTGTGTGGCGCCGGGTCTGCTGGCCGGGAAGCCGGGCAGGGCCCTGGGCAGCAGGCGGCCGGCGCTGGGCGGAGAGGACACCCTGTGCGCACTGCGCTGTCTTGGCGTTGGGTGCAGACGCCGAGCCGCTCAGTGGGCCTCCTGGCATCGTGCGCCCCTCATGGGAGGCAGCCCTGCCGCTGCGGGCGACGCACTGCCCTGCTCACGGTGGCAGCAGTGTCGGCCTGGTTTCCCAGCTGGCGGCTCCTGGTGCAGAAAGACCCGCTCGCAGCTGCGCCGCGCTGCTCCCATCCCTGGGCGCAAGCGTGGCGCCCAAGCTCTGGCCTGTCTGCCGCCCGCCCGCGGGACCCTGCACCACACAGCACGAAGCGACGCCAGCGTTTGTGTGTCCACTCTCGCTCCGCTGCCCCCGCTCCCATCGCCCCGGGACCCTCTGCCCCCAGGCCCTGCCGCTCCTCCTTGGCCGGGGCCGCTGCACGCCCTCGCCGGCCCGGTCCGCGCCCTTGCCGGCTGCACCGCTTCGCTGCAGGGCCCCCCGGGCCGCCCCAAGAGGTCGGTGGGCGGCGAGGGCCGGCCGGCCCATCTTCGGGGGTTTATTGTCCAGCGCGGCTCTGGGGCGCGGCGAGCACAGCCTCCCGCACGCCTGCCCACAGGTACCACATCTACAATGTGGACGAGCACAGCCCCGGCTTCCCCGAGCCCCGCGCGGCCTTCTACGCGGCCCAGATCCTCGGCGGGCTGGAGCACCTGCACCAGAGGCGCATCCTCTACCGAGACCTCAAGCCCGAAAATGTGCTCCTGGACGACGCAGGTCAGCCGGCCCTGCCGCCCACTCTCGCCCTCCTACCTGCTGGCTCCTGGGTCGCTGGGAGGGGAATAAAACACCTGAGAAATGCTGGCGACAGCTTTGAATGTGCCAGGACTCGTTTTAAGTTTGTTGCTAGTACATTCAGCCATTTTGTGACACAATGACATTATCCTCACATGGACATTAGGATTCTGATAGACTTTGGCAAAAAACGATGCATAATTAGGCGCCGAGGTTTTCAGGACACGGATGTGGGGACCCTGATAAACTGAGTGCTCTGCGGCCACCCCCCACCACCCTCCTTTCTGCGCCTGCGTGAGTGGAACCGGCTCCTCACAGCAAGAGCGGCCGTGGGCCCACCGCCTGCTGGTTGGGGCCGGGCTGCGGACGTGGGGAGGGCGGCCTCAGCCTCCCGGCCCGGCTGTGGGGCGCATGGCCACAGGTGCAGAGGGCAGCTCCAGGGCCGGGACGCCAGGCGCCTTTGTCTCTGGAGCCGCCCGTGACCTCAGCTGTGTTTGCTCTTCAGGCAACGTCCGAATCTCTGACCTTGGGCTGGCGGTGGAGCTGAAGGCCGGGCAGACCCAGACCAAGGGCTATGCAGGGACCCCAGGTGAGGGGCCGGGCCCTGCAGACCATGCGGCCTGGCCAGGGTGGGGTGGGGCCCTCCTCCCTCCGGGAAGGGCTCTCCTCCCTCCGCCCCGCGCCCCCAGGCACTGCCCTACAGACAACCCCGCCACCCGAAAGCCTGAGCCTCAGGGCTGCCCTCTGATGGGCAGATGGAGGCCCCTGGGTGCTCAGCCGCAGCCCGGCAGCCCGGCGGCCCACGGCCCTGGTCCAGGAGGCCCGGCGCAGGCGAGTGTGCACACGTGTGTGTGTCTGTGCCTGTGTGAGCACGGTGTCCGCAGTCCCTCGTGTCCCTGCTAGTCCAGCCTGGTGGCGCTGCCGACCAGCCTCCTCTGCGGCCTGCCAGGGAAGGTTGCTGAGCTCTCCCGCCTGGTCGCCGACCCGCAGACGCCCTCCCGGCGCACGTGCATCTCCAGGCTCACACCCTCCGCGCCACCAGGAGCGTCGAGGGCCCTGGTGAGGCCAGCCCTGCAGACACGCAGCTCCCGGATGGGACCTGCACCCCTTCCGTGTGGCTCCCATGGCGGCGGCCGGGGCTGGGCCTCCCGCCACCGGAGCAGCTCGAGGGGCGTCGCGGCACCCGGTGTCCTCAGAAGTGTGCTGTCACTGCCTGCCTCCCCTCACCGGTGAGGATGGCGAGGCCGCCAGATGCGGGAGAAGAGGAGCAAGAGTTGCTGTGGCCTGTCCGGGGCCAGGAGCGCGGGCAGCGCGGGCCCTGCAGCCTGTGGCCGCACCGCCGACCCAGCCACGTGCCCTGTGGCGGGGCCGGCGGTCGTGGAGGGTCCAGAGCAGAGAGCCGCGGCTGTCACGGGGTCGACGATGCTGTGGGCGTGTCTGGGTGGCTCTGGCCGAACACCGGACACCGGACACCGACCCCTCGCCCCTGCCCGCCACAGGCTTCATGGCGCCCGAGCTCCTGCGGGGCGAGGAGTATGGCTTCCCCGTGGACTACTTCGCCCTGGGCGTCACGCTGTATGAGATGCTCGCCGCCAGGGGCCCCTTCCGAGCCCGAGGAGAGAAGGTGGGTCGCAGTGTCCCGTCCGGCAGGTGGCGTCCTGCTGGGGCCATAGGGAGGAGCCCTGCATGGTCTCACCGCCACGGTCTCAGCCGCCCAGCCGCCCGCATCACGCCCACCTGCACGCCGCCTCCCCAAGCCCAGGACCCCCTCTCGTGCTGGGAGGTCCTGGGGGTTGGGGTCCCCAGGGCCCCGAGGGGCCACAGTCAGACCAGCACCTCAGGTCGGCTGACGGCGGCTTCTCCCACCGAGCTTCTCTGGGGGCGCCGGGCTTGTGACGGGCCCTCGCCCGCTGGACACGCGGTCGCGGCCCCTCCTGGGCCCGGGCTCCCGCACCCGCCCTGCCCGCATGCGGCGACAGCGCCGGCTCGGCCCCTCCCTGGGCAGGCGGGCCTCTGCGTGGGACTGAGTGACCAGTGGCCGCGCCCGCAGGTGGAGAGCAAGGAGCTCAAGCGGAGGGTCCTCTCGGACAAGGTGCAGTTCCCAGACACGTTCAGCGCAGCCAGCAGGGCCCTGTGCGCGGCGCTTCTGGAAAAGGACCCGGCCAGACGCCCGGGCTTCTGCGACGGGAGCTGTGACCAGCTGCGCGCCTGCGCCCTCTTCAGCGGCATCAGCTGGAGGCAGCTGCAGGCGGGTACTGTGGGCACGCGCTGGCGGGGACCCCGGCCTTCCCGGGCCCGCGCCGCTGCGCCGCCGGCGCGTCAGCAGGGGGCGGGCAGCTGCTGCCCCGGCCTGGTGCCCAACACCGGCCCCGGCTCAGGCACCAGAACTCGGGCCAAGGCTGGACGGTCCAGGGCCGATGGGAGCGCAGGGCCTGGTCGGCCCCTCGAGCACACAGGCCCCCCTGCTGCCCGTTAAGGCAGGGCCTGGTGGCTCTGGGGCTGCGGGCCTGAGTTCCTGCGGTCAGCCCGTCACCCACGTGAGCGTGTGTGGGTGTGTGCTCATGTGTGCACGTGTGCGTGGGTGCGGGCGCACCGCCTAAGGCTGGGCAGGACCCCTCACCCCTCTGGAGCCAGGGCAGTGGTCAGATCCCAGGGAGAGAAGCCACTGCCAGGGGTCAGGAGAGCCAGGACAGGCGCTGCCAGTCCAGCATGAATGGGGCTGGACGCTAGCTGACCGGGAGGCCAGTGCGTGACGGGGCACAGGTAGAGGAGGGTGCGGTGCATCCAGGGCTTCCATGAGGCCCGTCCACGTCCGTGTCCAGTGGGGGCCGCTGCTCAGAACAGGCAGGAGGGAGGGGACGGGGCTCAGTTGTGCGCCTGTTGGTCCCAGGGTCCCGGCTGCGTCTGGGTCTGCAGGGGTGGGGTGGGCACACACACTGACAGTCGTGCCGGCCTGTGCGGCGAACTGGGGGAGGGCTCCGTGCGGGGGCCAGTTCCAGCCACAGCTCAGGCCGAGGAGCCGAGCGCTGCCAGCTGGGCTTGGGGCTCCGGCAACCGCTCCCGCCCGATGTGTCGTGTGTGTGCTCTGCCCGGAACAGGACTGCTGATGCCGCCCTTCATCCCGAACTCCAGAACTGTCTACGCCAAGAGCATTCAGGACGTGGGTGCCTTCTCCACGGTCAGAGGCGTGGTTCTCGACCAGAGTGACGCGGAGTTCTTCCAGGAGTTCGCCAGCGGCAGCTGCCCCATCCCCTGGCAGGAGGAGATGATCGAGACGGGCATCTTCGCCGAGCTGAATGTGTGGCACACAGACGGGCAGATGCCCGGCGACATGATGGGCGTCTCTGCGGAGGGGGCGGCCCCCTCGCCCAGGTCAGGGATGTGTCTGCTGGCCTAGAGCCCTCGCGGCCGGCGCGTGGAGGCCAGTGGCCATGGAGGAGGAGCAGGACGTCGGCCTGACGAGAACCGGTGTGGCCGAGCAGCCGGGAGCCCGCCTGGAACCGCCCCTTCTGGCTCTTCGCACTCAGAGAAGACGACGCTGGGGTTGGATGGAGTGACCCCAGCGCCTCGTCAGGCTCTGAGCTGTGGGTGCCCCGTCCAGAGGAGGCCTGCAGCCTGGGGCTCATCTCTTTGACCCGAGAATGGCTCCAGCTGTGGAACCAGGCAAAGAGCCCGCCACTTGATGGACGTGGCCCAGAGTCCTCCCTCAACCCGCCGCTGCCCGTCCCGGAGCCGCCACGGCACCACTGTCCCCAGGCGTCTGTAGGCTGTGCAGGAGCCGGCTGCTGGCCCCGCCGCCGCCCTCCCGGACCCCGCGTCCTGTGCATAAGCGCACAACTGTCTCTCCC
Source organism: Solenodon paradoxus (assembly GCA_004363575.1). Classification (NCBI taxonomy): domain Eukaryota; kingdom Metazoa; phylum Chordata; class Mammalia; order Eulipotyphla; family Solenodontidae; genus Solenodon; species Solenodon paradoxus. The sequence goes on from RJWH01005912.1 coordinate 17,889, forward strand.
GCCCCGGCCAGCGCCTTCCGGGCCCGGCCTGTGTGACGATGCAAACCTCTGGGCGCCCCCACGCGAATACGTTCTAACTGGGAGACCGCGGCCTCCAGGGGGTGGCCCTCAGTTGCATGTCGGCACGGGGGGGCTCGCGCCGCTCAGGGCCCGGTCTGTGCTCGGGCCACCTCACACATGGATGACAGGACACCCACACCTGCGCACGCGGCACATGTCCAGTCACGTCTGTGCGCACATATCTACATGCCTCGCCCACACAAGCACACATGCACACACAGGCGAGTCTCGCACACATCCGTGACATGCAGAGCACATCGTGGGCGCACACACCTTCTCTTCACAGCAGTCAAGGCTGAAGCAGCGCCCTGGCCTGTGGGCGGCTCTGGACTCGAGGGGCATCGCCTGAGCACCCTCCCTCTCCTCGTGGGGCACATCTGTGCTCGCCGAGCTCGCGCCTGCCGCACACCCGTGCGACCCGGCTGCCGTGAGCTGCTGCGGCCGGGAGCCCGGGGAGACGGAGGCCTCGCGGCAGCCCTCCCGTGGGTGAGGCCGCGCTGAATGCCCAGCAGCCCGCGGGAGGCGGGGAGGGTGCGGCCCGGCACAGGCAGACACCCAGGCCTCCCGCTCAGCTGCCTCATGCGCGGTCAGTGCCCAGCCTCCTCCTGCCAGCCCCTGAGGGCACACTCTCTCCTAGGGGCCCTGCTCCAGCAGCAGACAGGCAGCCTGTCCGTCCTCCCTGCTCACTTGTAAGAACCTGGACCTGCCTGGGCCTTTGAGCACCGGCAGGGTGAGCTTGCTAGGCCCGCACCCTGTGATGGCCAAAGACCAGGATAGTCTCTGCGCCTGTCAGTTCCCAGCAAGGGGTCTTCCCTGGGGCTGCAGACACAGCCGTCTCCTTTGATTTCAAACCCTCGGCGAGGGCATCTCTCTCCTGGCTCCAGTGCCGAGAACGGCCCCCCGACAGGCCTCTCCGGGGGTCTCCGCAAAGGGCCTGGAAGGAGCCCAAGGCAGATGGAACTTGCCTGCACAGGGCGGTGTGGGAAGCCCAGACAGAGCCCGTGGACGGTGCCCCAGCAGTGGAGGGGCGCCCGGTGGCTCCCTCTAAAAGAGCCTCGAGTGAGGCCCGGGTCCAGGTATGATGGACAGTCTCCTTCATGCAAGAACGGGGAACCCTGCCTGGAACTAGAAAGCCGCAGGAGCAGGCTGTCCCACCGTGAATGGGGAGCGGCGGCTGGTGCACAGCCTCCCACCCACACACCCAGGAGCCTGGTTTGGGGGTGACTGGCTGGGGGGTGTGCTCATCCCAACACCTCAGCTTGGGGCTTGCGGGGCAGCACCGCGTCCTGGTCCTTGTCCTCGGTCAGCTCAGCGGCTGGGTCAGCAGCCACCTTGTCTGAGCTCGGCCGCAGAAGCCCCGAGGGGTGCAGGCCGGCCTCCTGAGTGTGTGGACGGAGCGTGTCTCAGTGGGAAAGAAGCTTAAACATGATCCCACGCCGCCGAGTCTTGAAAACGTGGTAGAGAGCAGGGGAGGGGCCCTCGCTTCGGCACTACCGACGAGAGGTGCAATTTGACTTCGTGAGACCGAGCCCCAGCCCCTGTGATGATAGAACAGCCCTCTGGGTTCACCCCCGTGTCCCAGACAGGCCTGTCCTGCAGCCCGTACTCCCCGCTCAGCCTGTTCCCGAGGCCTGGGCTGTCCCCAGGGCTCCTGAGCAGCCGCCTCGGGAGCAGCACACGCCATCGTTTCCACGAGGCCACGGCAGGCACGCATTTGGCCCAGTGGGAGACCCTGGCACCTGGCTTCCAGTGCCTGGCTGGGAGGATGCTCCTGCTCAGGGACAGGATGGGCCTCCCCGGGACTGTCAGCAGGGACCTGAGACCCAGGGGCTGGGCACTGCCCGCTTTCCTGCCCAGGAGGTGCATGCAGAGGTCAGGACGCCCCAGCACGGCCCCCGGGAGTTCGACCTAAAGCAGTATCTCCTCTGAGAACACCTGTGTCTGCCGGGTGGCTGCCACCTGCATTATTTATTCCCCCGCACTCAGGGTGATCAGATTGCACATGGGTCAGGTTTGCCGCCTGCCCGACAGGTGCCCTCAGGAGCCCAGACTCGGCTTCAGGTTGGGACAGTGGTCACGTGGCCACCCTCTGCTAGCTTCCCTCCTCGCTCTGCCCTGCCAGCCTCCATTTCCACGGCGCGTTTGGCTCTGCATCCAGGAGCCACTCCACGACCCTCCCGTCCCCACAGCCGGCGTGCACACATGTGTCCTGCAGTGACCTGCACCCTCGGCACGGGCCCAGCACCCAGAGCCCACTCTTCCCTGCACTGAGGTCGACCTGGAGCCGGCTGAACTCAGCTGGAGCCGCTGGGCCCCACTGGGACAAATGACCAGTTTCCCAACAGCCGTATGATGTGACAGGCTGGGGTCAGGCACGTGGGGGACAGGGGTCCCACGCACCATCCGTCCCTCCGGGCGCTGAGGGGCTGGCAGGGCAGGGCTCACATTCCAGGCACTTCCGGCTCCCCAGCGCCAGGCAGTGCCCACCAGCCCCTGCCGGGACTGGCACTCCAGCCTTCTCAGATCTCTTCACCCTCATGCAGGGGCTCCTGGGCCTAGGGGAGCCCCTCAGCTTCCCTCACCTTCTGAGGTTGAACAGGAAACCAACTTTCACAGCCCCAGGCGTCTGCACAGACCCAGTTGCCGGTGGCCCCTGGCCCTGGCCGGCCTCTGACCCGACCTGGGGACCCATGACATTTTGTGCGGCTCGTCTCCTCGTGAAGCGGGGCTGACACGGAGAGGGCAGCGACGACGGCAGGCGTGTGCTCAGCTGCCGTGCCCCTGCAGCCGGCGAGGCCCCAGGCCTCAGGCTCTCCACACAGGCCCTTGTTGGGGTGGAGCAGTGGGCACCCGGGCCCCATGGCACCGCTCCAAGCAGAGGGGCCTGGAGGCAGGGAGGCAGCGTGGCTTCCCGTGGCGGCTTTAAAAATCGCCTTGGTGCCGACAATGCATGCAGCGCCTCTGCCCGCAGTCAGACGGCTAGAACACAGGTCCTCCCCTTCCTGAAACGCAGGTTAGGTGCCCAGTCAAGCTTGTTTTAAAGATACTTTGATCCCACAGCTGGGGCCAAGAGCATGGCCGGCTGCAGGCCCCCGGGCCAGGGACATGTTTGCGTCCGAGAGCTGATGTGTCAACGGCCCGCACGCTGTGTCCGAGGGGCCTGTCCGCTACTGCACCCGGACACCTGCCTGCCTGCCGGCCAAGCAGTGACGGCCCAAGCTCACGCAGACCTGGCGGGTCTTCAGAGCCACCCAATCTAGTTTAAAATGCTCTCGGATGTCTGCTCGTTGAAAAAGGTGCTGTTTCTGGCATCTGTCTCTCCCCGATGTCTTCTCTGTCTCTATGTCTGTCTCTCCATCTCTCTGTCTCTCTTTCTCTCCCAGCACTTGGAACTATAGCGGAGCCCTCAGTCCCCGAGCCAGTCTGGCCGGCCCTGCACTGCCCCTCCAACCTCTGAGCCCTGCTGAGCGGCAAGCTGCTGGGAGGGCCGGTAGGCAGCAGCCTGCAGACTCATGTCGAAGCAGCAGCAGCTCAGACCTGCTCTGTCCACAAGCGCTCAGTTCAGAATGGGCCAGCAGGCAGGCGTCCGTGGCTCTGTCCTTCCACGCCGGACCTGGGGCGGAAAGGGGGTGTCCCCACGATTGGGAACGTCCCTGTAACAGGCCCCACTCTCATTCCTCTCTGCTCCTTGCTCTGACTAGTCTGCGAGCCTGTGGGGGGCGGGGGCACCCTGAGAGGGGCCGCCTGGGGCTCCCCACCCCCTGAGCACGGGCTGCCAGGTGGGGAGAGGCAGGGGCGTCTGGTGGGGGCTCCTGGTGCAGCTGCTCCGTGGGCCTGCAGGGGGGACAGCTGCAAACCCAAACTGTCAGCCAGCTCCAAGCCGGGGAGGCCTGCGTCTGGGCACCGGGCTGTGCCTGTCCTGGGGACTCCCCGCCGCGGCCTGGAACCTGCCGCCGGTCTACACACACCCCTGCGCCCCCAAGGGCTGCCTGCTCTCTCAGCCGAGGCTGGCCTTCCAGGTGGGCTCACTGCCTACCGGGGTGCCAGGCTGTGGTTTCGGGGTCACCCGCGCGGCACCGTCACCCACAGGAGCCGTCAGCGCTGACCGACGGGCGCGGCGCCCGGTGAAGCGCGGCCCCGCGGACGGGCGGGCGGACGGACCGGCGGGCGGGCGGGCGGGCGGCGCTCAGACCCGCAGGCCCGACGGGCTCCGTGCTGGCAGCGGCGGCGCTCTCGGCCGCTCCCGGTCCCCGCGCGAGGCGCGTCTTCTCCACTGCTCCTCGGGCACCGTCTGCCAGGCGCCTCCCGGGGCCGCCTCCCGCTGCCCCGCGCTCAGAGGCCTGTGCCCGAGGCCGACTTCGGCGGGAGGAGAGGAAACCCGGGGGCGTCCCCCGTGTGCCCGCGACCCTTCCCGGAGGAGGAGGGGCGGCGTGTCCGCGGGCGCCGCGGGGCGGGGCATTAAAGGAGGCGTGGCAGAGGGCGTGGTCACGGGCGGTGGGGACGCCGAGGGGCGGAGTCTTCAGGGGGCGGGGCCGAGGGCGGGGCGGGGCCGGCGGCCGCCGGGCTCTCCGCGGGTTCGGGGTGTGCATCTGGGTCCTCCCGCCACCCGACAGGGAGGACGGCCTCTCGGCCTCCGCAGCCCCCCTGCCCCGCGCTGTCCCTCCGGATGCAGTCGCTGGCGCCGCCGGTGCCCGGGCCCCTGGCCCTGCTGGACAGGACAGGTGAGCGCTCAGCAGCCCCAGGGTCGTGGGTGGGCGGTCCGGAGCCTGCGCCCTGTGACCTGGCAGGGCTGCCGCCCCGTCGCCTTCTCTTTCCCGCTGTCTTTCTTTCTCTCCGATGACAGAGCCGCCCACCTGTCCTCCTCCCAGCCGCCCCCTCTTCAGTCTCCAGAACTTTCTGGGGAAGCGATGCTCCCTGGGGAAGGGACAGCCACTTGCCGCGTCTCCCAGCGCCCTGGCCCCGGAGTCCGGGTCTCAGGTGGGGCAGCAAGATTTTGGAAAAAAAAGGAAAAAAAAAAGAAACTGGCTTCAGGAGAGACTCAGGTAGGGGCTTTAAAAAGCGGCCGCCTTCGTGCAGCCCGAGTCCAGCCGCCGCCCCTCCTGGGCTCCACCGAAGCTTCTCGGCGGAACTTCTCCAGCTGCTGTCGTTCCTTATTCTTATTATACTATGATAATGGCTTAAAAACAGCATTTGGCACTTTTTCTTCTGAGGAGAGACTTAAAACCGGGCCCTAGGACTTGGCGTTAATTGTGTGACGCGCCCACCCGGGGACGCCGTTCTCCCGGCCCAGCCCCTCCACGCCCAGCTGCGCCCTGGCCACACTGAGAGGCAGGAGGGCCGTGTCCATGTCAGTCCTCACACAGACACCTCAGCGCGGCACCCGGGACGTCCGTCGCCAGGCAGCGGCAGAGCAGGGCCAGTGCAGACACAGCCTGCCCGCTGGTGGCCCCGGCGGAGATGCCCGCTGCCGGGGCCACACAGCAGGACCTCAGAGCCGACCCCTAGCGGCGTCTGAGCATCCCCCACATACAGGACGTGATGGCCGAGCCGGCCTTCTGGTCGTCCCCCGGGACCGTCTCTGGAAGCTGGTCGGGTGACACACACCCCCGGCCATCAGCGGGTCAGCGCCCTCTGTTCACGCTGTCCTTTCTCAGAGTCGATGCCACGTCCTGCACTCACGGGGCCTTACGGCCGCTTCCTCTCCATCATGCCTGCCCCAGAGTCAGAACGTGAGGTGCCGTTGTTTGGAGCCGTCCCCTGGGGGTGTGGCCACCTCCTTGGCAGTATTTCCATCCTGGCACTGGGCACAGAAATGCTGGCAGGAAGGCAGCTGGCTGTCGTTCATTGCGAAGTGGTTTCAAGAGCGGCTCTCTGCTCCGAAAACACAACAGGAGGCACTCGATGAAGCGGCGGAGGACTCCCCGGCCCCCGCAAAGTGGAGAGTTTTCACCAGCGTTTCCACATCGGTGTCACCACAGCCTGGACGCTGCCCGGCCCCGCGCACCAGGCTGACGCCTTGGAGTGACGTGCAGTGGCCGTGAGGTCCAGGGCCCTTGGGACGGGCCCACAGAGCCGGGCTCGGAGGCGTGACAGGCGGGCACCGCGGAGGCATCTGTTCTCGTGATCCCGGGCGTTTGGTGAGGGGCAAGTCCAGCAGCCCCTGGAGGGGCCTCGGGCTCGTGGTTTCTGAGTTTAGTTCCATAAACAGTATCAGGAGTCACGTTACAATCAAAGGACGGAGGGCCCAGAGGAACACACGTGGGAGCCCTCGGGAGGCTCCGCGTGGGCAGCGCTGGCCGTGCCCGGGCTGGGAGGAGACTGCCCTGTGGAAGGGGCGCTGCGGTGGTCAGCACAACGATCGTTCAATGCGCGTCCACAGCATCCGCCCTGTTGTGTCCGTTTTCCCAGTCTCCCACCTCTGCACACACTGCTGACCAGGTGGTTTCTGGACCCCGTCCTCTCACAATGTGGCCGTCCCCCCATCAGCTGGTCAGGGCCTGGGAGACACCTGAAGGGGAGGGTGGCCAGGGTGGCGGACGTGGAGCGGGGTCACGAGCTGATGTGTTGGGTCAGCGGCTTTGAAGTCGAGCCTGTTCTCAGGAATGGGGCTGGAGGCCGGGTCATCAGCGTCACCTCCATTTTCTGCTTGCTGTCCACTCGGGGTCCACTGGGGTCTGCTTGGGTCCACGGGGTCCACTTGTGTCTACTGGGGTCCACTTCTTGCTCACCCAGCACTTTCTCTGCAGAAGCTGTGGAGGGAGGCGGCCCCGCTGAGGCGGACGGGGCACTTTCCCTGCTGGGAGGCATGAGCCGGACCACAGCTGTGCTCCTGACCAGTGCTGGGGAGACCACAGCCCTGCATCCAGAGCTCAGGCACCCCTGGAGCCTGCGGGGATTGTCCCTTGTGTCTCAGCCCGTTAGTGTCCACCCTTCTTGTGCTCCCAGCGTGGTGGTTGGCACGAGGTTCAGGCTCGGAGAAGCCCAGGCGTCCCTCCCGCCCTCAGACCCGCCAGAGCCACTGCCCTCGGGAGGAGCGCCCCTTGGGACACGCAGGAGGAGCTGCCCCCCAGGGTGGGACTTGAACCCCGAACACCCTTGTCTGAGACTGACCGTGGGTTGCTGCCCAGTGTGCGGGGCAGGCCTCCTGATACTGGGGCTGGAGGGCTGGCCTGTCCCGGGAGGCCTGGGCCACCCGGGAGAGGCTCTTCCAGGTCCGTGCGTCCTCAGACAGGCAACCGAGGGAGGGTCCGTCCTGAGCCGCCCCGAGGCCGCCGACTTGCTAGCGATTCTGAGTTTGCGTGGCTGGAGGGGGCGGTGCAGCCGCGGCAGCCCTGGGGCAGCCGTGGATGCACCCAGACGCCGCGGAAGCACCGCTGCGCACACACACCACGCGCGTGTGCGCACCGATGTAACAGGTGCCACTGGCACCGTGCACACACCTCCCCCCAAAGCCCTTGCTCGGGTGGGGTCTGCTGAGAGCCGCCCTCGCGGTGGGACCGCGCTGGGCTCCCACGTCCAGCCGCAGGCCGGCTGGGGGCACTGGGGGCTGTCTGTGCTGCTCTTCATCCGCGGGGGATGCCGGCTGCGTGCTCAGATGGAGGCCGCCCTCCTGGGGGCGGCGGGGGCACGTCCTGCCCCACTGGTATGGGGCAAGTGCCGAGGTCTCAGGCTGCATGTCTGAGCCAGGCTGGCGGAGGGGACGCCCGCAATGCCTGGTCATGGTGGAGACCGACCTCCAGAGCCACGGTGGGCGTGGGGTGGCACCCGGCTCCAGTTGCGGGGCCGGGGCCGGGACCCCGAGTGCCAGGCTGTCTGCCAGCACTCCCGACGGTGCCTGTCTGCCCCCCGCCCCACAGAAGGCTTCGCCAGAAGGAAGAGGATCTCCCTGTGGTTCGTGGGGTCTCTGCTGGCATTGTCCCTCCTCATCCTGACCATCGGCCTTGCCGCGACCAGCAGGACGCAGAACGTGACCGTGGGAGGCTACTATCCGGGCATCATCGTGAGTGAGGCCGAGCACCCGGTCCGTCTGCAGGAGGGTGGCCCGGGCACAGCCGGCTGCTCCAGGCCCGGGGCTGAGGGCGTGGAGGGCGTGGGGCTGGGCCAGAGGGACCCAGAGGCATGCTGTCCCTGTGAGCGTGGTGGCCCTGAGCATGGACTGCTTAGGGGCGGAGGCAGAGGGCTCGCCCAGCGTGCCCGGTGGCCCAGACAGCTGCCGGCCTCGGAGGGGAGGGAGGAGGAGCCGCGGCCAGGGCCGGAGCCGGGAGACCACGCTGGGCCGGCGCCTGTGGGGAGGGGACACGCAGCTGTGACGAGGCTGCCAAGGAGCCCCGACTGCAGACTGTTGAGCATCTCAACGTCAGGACGCCGCTGGCTGCCTGGCTTCGAAAAACGACAGGGCCCTCACAGTCCCCACAGCAGCCAGTCTGCGTCGCCAATCTCAGGACGACCCAGACAGTCCCTCCCACTGCTGTCTGTGACGCTGGGACACGCGTGCCGCGAGCCGGCTCTGCGGCAGCAGCCCCCCAACCAAGCTCCGTGCGAACGCAGGGCTGCGCTCAGTCGGCGGCACGAAGAGCGGTGTTGAGCGTGTGCGGCATGAAGGCGTTTTGGCAAAGCCTTGAAACGTTTCTCGAGTGCTGCTCATTTCACCTGTGCGTGTAAACTAGGCCTTATTTTGAAAGCAGGTATTTTTTCAAATCCAAAAGCCGGGAGCGTAGCGAAGCCAGGAGCCCCACTGAGCACATTTTTGCAGGAGTGGGTTTTGACACCTCTAATGGGAGCGTCGGGCTGTGAACTTTTGAGGAGACGCCTCGCGGAGGGAAGTTCATTCCCTTATTCCAGGGAATCTGAACTCCCTGACCCACCGAGCTGGCAGGTCTCTGAGCTGCTCCCCTGGGTCCCTGGAATTCCGATGGCAGGGCCTCGGGAGTCACCTCGCAGCCTGAGCTGGGGCAGCTCCCTCCCGCTGCTGGGAGACCATTCAGGCCCCGCCTCAGCGGGCAGGGAGGGTGCTGCCCGCAAGTGCCGGGTCAGACAGCCCCTGCAGCCTCGTGCTCCCATCTCTGCCCACCTGGGCCCAGTGGAGCTGACCTGTCCGCTCTCCCTTTGTCTCAGCTGGGCTTCGGATCCTTCTTGGGAATGATTGGCATCAACCTGGTGGAGAACAGAAGGCAGATGGTGAGAAGGGGCGCGTGGGTGTCAGGCGGCCCGTGTCCTGGGGGTGTGGGGCGTGGGCCTGTGAGCGCCGAGCCGCAGTCTGTTGCCTCGGCCCTAGAAGCGGGCAGGCGGCGAGGCCCTGGGGAGCCCCGAGGGCGTCCCCGCCCCTCTGTTCCCTGGCCTTGCCGTCCTGGGGCCGGAGGGCGGTGGAGCCAGGACTGGGCCCTTCAACCCGTCGCCTCAGCTCCCTTGATTGTCTTCAGGAGACACATGGCCCGGCCGGCCGGCGTCTCAGACCCGGGCTGTGAGCGGGTCTCTGGGACAGCAGCACCCGCACGCGCTCCCTGTGGGGTCGCAGGGCGGGGCCCGGGAGGTGGCCTTCCTCCGCTTTCCGCCCGCTTCCCCTTGACCGCGACTCTGGGCACCGAGCCCACAGTGTTTACCGGGGCCGCGGCGGCTGGGGCCGCGTCACCACTCAGCCTGCCGTCCTGCCCAGAGGCCCAGACATCACAGCCTGTCGCGTCCACTCGGGACCGTGTGCTCAGGTGGAGCGCTCCACCGTGAGACGTGTGTGCTCCAAGGAGTACACGGCACACGGACACACGGAAACACACACAGACACACGGACACGGACACACAGAAACACACACAGACACACAGACACACATAGACACACATGGACACACGAAAACACACAGACACACGGACAAACAGACACACGGACACATAGACACACGGACACATAGACACACGGACACACAGACACATAGACACATGGACACACAGACACACAGACGGACACACAGACACATGGACACACAGACACACAGACGGACACACAGACACACGGACACACAGACAAACACAGACAAACAGACACATGGACACACGGACAGACACGCACGTGCAGCGGGCTCCGGCCTCCCAGGCTGCGGTGGGCTGAGGGGGCCTGTCTGGCGGTGGACGCTGCTCTGTGGGCCGCGGGGCCGGAGGTGGGACGGGACGCGGGGCCCCAGGCTGCTCTGCCCACAAGCGGTGCCTGCGCGTCAGCGAGCGTCCCTGCAGTGGGCGCCGTCATTCCGTCCTTGAAGAGCAACGCTCGGACGCATGCAGGACAGCCCGCAGGCTCGTGGCGGGAGCGCTCCGCCAGGGAAGGCCCTCCACACGGGTCAGCGGCGGTGCCGCGGCCACGCTGACAGGAGGCAGGAGAGGGAGACGCTCCTGCCCTCGTGACTGGAGGGGCCCTGGCCGGCCCCGATAGACCTATTCGAGCCCCGGGCTCCTGGCCAGCTCGGCCGGGACGGGCCGGGTCACGTGCGGACCCGCGGGGAGCGGGGTCCCCATCCCTCTGCTCCAGGCTGCTGGGAACTGAGGGTCGGGGCGCAGAGGGGAGCGGGTGAGCTGGCAGAGGTCAGTGGTTGAGGTGACCGTCCCAAGTTGGGGTCCCGCCTGGGTTGGCACCCTCGGCCTGAGCTCCAGCTATTCTTGGAGTTTGGTTCCAGGCAGTGAGTTTGTCCTGGAGCCTGAAGGTCATTGGGCAGCTGCAGGTGGCACGTTCCCGGGTCAGGATCCGGCAACGAGCTGAGAGAACGCCTCCCCTGCTTTCACTAACGCTGACCCGGCAGCCAGCAGCCCTGGCCTCCTTATCTGTGGACGCCGGCCAAGTCATACAGGATGGCAGTGGGGAAAAGTGGATTAATCTGTCACCTCCAAGGTCACCAGGCTGCCGACTGAGAGGCCTGACGAGTGGGGCTTCCCGAGCCGAGCGCAGAAAACATGTTCAGCTGAGAGCTCCTGCCCAGGGGCCCGGCTCTCCCTGTCTCCTGTCTGCCCGGCTCTCTGTCTCCTCTGATCATTTTGTTTTCTCGGTGACCTGAACAGACAGGTGAGGATGCGCGGGGCTGTGGCCGGTGGGCAGCACCCTCTGGGTTTGGCCAGTGGACTTGAGCACGATGGGGCAGTGAGGGTCAGGATGGAGCAGGGTCTTGGCGAGAACTGCACTTGGCAGCGGGAACAGCGGGAGAAAGGGGCGGCCAAGGGGTGGGCAGGAGGCGGCTGAGAGCAGGCGCCTGGCAGCAGTGGCCACGTGAGAACGGAGCTGCGCAGTCTGCCAGGACGCGCCAGGACGCGCCAGGACGGCCGTGGGAGGACTCGGTTTGCTCAGGCCTGCGCCGGGCTGGCACGCCGTCGGGGATGGTTGCAGCGGGGAGCCCACGCTGCGGCGCTGAGCCTGGGGCGTCCGCAGGCCACGCACGTGGCTGCTCAGAACTCGTGTGGCTGTGCGTTGGCGTTCGCCTGCAGGCATTTCGCAGAGGAGACAGAAACGCCAAGGCGTGCGGGTGTTGTTAGAGCGTGGACGGACGCGAAGAGGCGCCTCGCCCGGTGGAGGCCACTGGACACGTAGCCGCCTGGGGTTGGACCAGGCTGCACGGCTGGGCTGGAGCCGGCGGCCCCCGTGGGTGCAGCCTCATAGCACCGAGCGTCTGCTGTCTGAAGGACAGACCTGGTCGTCCCGGACCCCAGTGGACAGTGACACACACCGGGTCTGTGCGGAGAGCACGCTGGGGTCTGTGTCACCTGGACCCGCCGTCCGTCCGATGTGCCCCCACTGGCACAGGCGCACGCTGAGGGGCGCGGGCAGCGTGCAGTCCCACCTCCGCCGCCGGGTTGTGGCCGTGGGACAGGGCACGGGGCTCCGAGGCCAGGCGGCTGACACACCCTCTCTCTGCAGCTGGTGGCGGCCATCGTGTTCATCAGCTTCGGTGTGGTGGCCGCCTTCTGCTGCGCCGTCGTGGACGGAGTGTTCGCCGCTCAGCACATCGTGAGTCCCCCCTTTGTGTCCACGGGCGTCCTCCTGGGCAGTCAGACGGCAGCCTCGCGCTCCGCCGTGGTGGCTGGCTGCAGCTCCGCCTTCGACTGGCCCAGGCACACGCACGAGCTCACGCTGGCACACGCGCGCGGGCACACGGGACAGGCATCGTGGCCCTCAGCCACGGCGCACACCACTGGTGTGTTTCGTTTGATAACACAGGGAGCAGTGTCCGAGGGAACGATTGGTTCACTCAGGGTGAGTCTGAAAATACTAAATTTATGTTAAAATCAGAGCAGCCAAGGGCAGACGCGAGGCGCCCCTGACAGCGGCAGGCTATTTGTCTAAGGCCTGCTCCACGGCTGCTCGTTGTCAGGGCTGGGTCTCCGGTTCCACCCGCAGCCCAGCTGCAGACCAGCTGCTCGCACTGCTCCCCACTCCCCACTGCTCTGCAGGGCTGAGCAGTCGGACTCGCCACCAGAGGTCTCTGTGGAGCCGTGGATTTGCCCGGGGTCCTCCTGTAAACCCCTTTGAAATGCAGCTTCTTTTCCCCAAAAATGCTCAATGCCCGCATTGCAAGAGGTCAGGTGATGCCACAATTGGCTGGTGATTCTGGGTCTTCTGCATCATGTGGTCGGTGGTTCAGGGCTCTCTGCCTGGATAAGGGGTCAGTGTGGAGGGGGCTTCAGGCTGCTTGTCCAACAGCATTTGCTTGGATCGGAGAGGCTGTGGGTTGGAAGACCCGCTGCTCTGAAGAAAATAACGTTGAGCCATCACTTACGATACCAACACTGGGCGACAGAAGTGGGGCTTCAGGATACGGGCGGGTGTGTCCCCAAAGGATGAGCCCCAGCAAGAGAAAAGACCAGTAGTGATGGCCAGCCCTTGAGCCAACCTGCAGGACAAGGCTGCCCCTGGGCGACCCTGGCAGCAAGGTGGGATGCAGGCTGAGGGCGCGCCCGTGACACGCGGCTGCAGGAGGGCCCTGTCCACAGAGACGCCCTCAGAACCTGAAGCTCTCAGGGAGCTGTAGCTGCTGGCCGGCCGAGGAGCCAAGCGAGGCCGGAGGACTCGGGGCTGCCAGCCCACTGCTGGCCTGAGAGAGCACAGTTCCCAGGGACGGGCCCTCTGTCATGTCCATGTGTCCGCAGGAGCCCGGGCCCCTCTCCTCGGGGAGCTGTCAGTTCTATTCCAGCGGCACCGGCTTCCTGAATGACGTCTACCAGACTGAGGTGAGCGGAGGACGGCCTATCTGGGAAGTCGGATCTGGACGGGCCTCCTCCCACAGCCTGGCTGTGCCTGGGAGGTGGTGCCACGTCGGCAGGACCTCAGGACCCCCGTGTCAAACCCCAGCGTGGGCCGCAGGTGTCCCGTCCCGCCCAGGCGGCCTTCTGCTCCCGGGCTTGGAGAAGAGCCCCCTAGGACCCCACTCCCCAGCTGGGCCATGCGGCCCCTGAGCCAGCCAGCCTCGGGGCATCAGGGACACAGGCCACCAGCTCCCACAGGTCCTGGGTGAAAGCTGCCCACATGGCTGGACGGGTCACGTTCTCGGGGAGGGTGGGTCTTCTCTGTCCCGGCGCCTGTGGGACCGTCAGTCGGAAGTGAGGCCCTGCAGACGGTCCCTTTCTCCAGCCACACACGGGCTCAAACGCCCACCCTCGCTCCTGCTGTCTCTCCCTTCCTGTCTCCATGTCCTCATCTTCCTGGGGCTGGATGGGAGCAGGGCGGTCGGAGGCCAGGCTCGGGGCAGGGCCGCACTGTCCACCAGGGGTCAGGCCAGTGGGACCCCAGGGAAAGTGCCGAACCCTGACGAGGACTCCTACTCACAGGTCACCTGTCACTCCTTGAACGGAAAATGCAAGCTGAAGATAAAGAGCAATACCTGCTACTGCTGCGACCTCTACCCTTGTCAGAGGTGAGCGGGGCTGTCACCTGCCGGAGGTGACGGGGCTGTCACCTGCCGGAGGTGACGGGAGTCTTACCTGCCGGAGGTGACGGGGCTCTCACCTGCCGGAGGTGACGGGGCTCTCACCTGCTGGAGGTGACAGGTGAGCTGCCCCACAGCTCTGGGCAGAGGGCTCGTCCTGTGTCCAGCACCAGGGCCTCCCCTGGGTGGTGGAGCTGCGGACACCTGGGTGCATGGCTGGGTGACGTGTCATACGCCTGGTCGAGCGTACAGGTCGCCTCACGTGGGCTCTGGGCCTTCCTGGTGGTGGGCACGGGTGTCCGCCGTGGGCCCGGCCAGGCTTCTGGGCCAGGCCTCGCGTCCTGCCGCGGGAGGGCAGGGCGTCCCGCCCGCTGGGCCCACGGGCCGGGGCAGCGGTGATGCGTGCCCTCCCACCAGCGCTGAGCCGCCCGCCTCCTACTACGAGTTCGTGGGTGTGCGTGGCTGCCAGGACGCCCTGCACCTGTACCGCCTGCTCTGGGCCGCGGCGGTGCTCAACATCCTGGGTCTGCTGCTGGGCGTCCTCACAGCTGCCGTCCTGGGCGCCTTCAAGGACATGGTGAGTGTGGCCGGCCGGCCACGCGGCGCAGGCGGCTTCTGAGCAGCCCCCTCACAGGCCTCAGGGTGACGCCTGACGCCTCTGTGCGCCCCGCAGGTCCCCATGTCCCAGCTGGTCTACGGCCCGTCCTGCCCGCCGCAGACCCTGTGCAGCCGTGCCCAGCAAGCCCTGGCCTACCCGCTGCCTCTGCAGGTGGGTAGTGGGGACGTGCCAGTGTGGGGAGCTTGTGCGCCGGGTGTGGCGTGTGTGGGGGCCTCGGCGTGGGCCCCGCCCTGACGGTGGGACGGGCTGGAGAGGTGGCCCGGCCTCCTCAGTCCTGGCCTGGCACCCGGGCGTTCGTGCAGCCCTGTGCCCGTCGGCCACGAGCGCTCTGACCGTGTTGGCCCCGCCGTGGCCTGTGATGCGTCCTGGCCGCAGCCGTGGGTCCCGTGAGTGTGGCGAGTTGACAATTGAGCCAGGAGCTATGCGGCACCTCGGCGAGCGCTTGGAGGGCGAGGCTGAGTGAGTGTCCACCCTCCACCACCGCGCACACGGTCACGCTGGGGCTTGCTCCCCCCGGTGGTGCTCCCAGCCGGCTGGGCCGGGCGGGTGGTTCTCGGCCCCACAGCGGACGCTGCTTCACCGCAGAAGGGCCCCGTGCGGCTAGTCTGCAGGCTTCCCCGCCGCCACGCAGGTCCGGCGCCGCTTTGCTACCGCCTCCCGCTGGGTGTGGCTGTGGGGTCACCCCGCAGCCCCTGGGGACACCTCCGGTTGGCGCGCCGATGGGGATGCACCTGCCGCGGGAAATGGCTGTGTGGGAGGGGGTGTGGCCTGGGTGACGCGGCTGTGCTGTGGCCACTTGGCCTTGCCCAGCGCCCACCCGGTCTTGTTCCATGGGGTGCACTTTGCCCGTGGTCCCGGCTGCCCGTTTCCAGCGGCTGAGGGCGTGTGACGCAGGATCAGGCTCCCCGCGAGCCCAGAGAGTGCAGAGGTTTTCTGGCGTCCTCACGAGACAGGAGCGAGCAGCAGAGGGCGGCGGGCCTGGGCCTTGGGCCGGAGCAGGGGCCCTGGGGCTCGGCCGGGGAGGGAGCCCCTAGCTCGGGTCAGGCAGCTGCCGCGCGCCTGGCGGCTAGACGCCCGGTGCTGGTTCTGGCGCCGACTTCTCTTTAAACGTAGG
>RJWH01005912.1:41056-65571 GCA_004363575.1 Solenodon paradoxus
CCAGGACACAGCCCCCCCACCTGGACCGTCCTCTGCAGTGGGGGCTGCCCCAGGTCCCTGCCCCCAGGGGTTGTCCCGACAGGGCCCTGCTTTGTCCTCTTCTGCCCCCTCGCTCTGCACCACAGTAGCCGGGACACACGTTTTGTTTCTAAATCATTAAGTTGAGTGGAGTCTGCACAGCCTGAAGCGGAATCCGTGTGTGAATTCGTTCTCAGCTGTCACACTTTCTACCGTCCATGTCGGAGGACTCAGCTCTCTCACTAAATACACTGCATGTCCCAGTTGCTGGTCAGTCTGTCTCTGCTGTGGCTGAGCCACTTCTGGGGTCTGAGTGATGCCTCTGGCCCGGGACAGCGGTCAGGCCAGGCCCTTCTAGGAGGCCGGCTCCCAGCTGCCGCCAGGAAGTGTCCAGTGCGTGGCAGACAGCGGTGACACAGACTCCCCTGCCCGCCGGACTCGGCGCCCCAGGTGCCCTGAGGGAGTGGACACTTACAGCCGTCCACAGGCGCATCTGCAGAGGCCAGCGGCTCCACTTCACAGACTAAAGGAGAGATCGCTGTTTGCATTTCTGACTTTGCCTGACTGCTCAGCCTGGCGGCTGGAGGACGCGGCAGGCAGACTCCCCGACAGGGCCACCACAGGCGGCCGGGTGTCACCTCTGCCCTGCCTGTTGTGTCTCCGGGGCTCAGAAGTGGCCTCTGGCCCAGGCCCTGCGGGCGCCCAGGCGTCCCAGCCTGTGTCGCGGTCGCCCAGCCGACGCCACACGTGGCCCGCCTCCCCGCCACGCCCACCTTCTGCCACAGGCCGTGGTTGATGACCGGCCCGCTGCTGGTGACCCGGCCGATACCGCGGTAGTAGAGCTGCAGCTCCAGCCGGCCGGCCCGCAGGCCCAGGACGATCCACGTGCTGTCCCGGTGACCCCCGGCAAAGAAGAGGACGCCTTCGGGATCAAAGGTCCTGAAGTCGAACTCGGCCACGAGTCTGAGAGGAGACGAAGACGAGCTGTGCGTTGGGGTGCAACCAGCCCGTCTGCAGCAGCGCGGGCGGCGACGCCACGGGAGATGGGGACACGTAGAGACAGAACGACGGGGGGGGGGGGGGAACAGGGCCGTGGGGGCGGGGCGACGGGGCTGGGGCGGGGCGACGGGGCGAGTTGATGGGGCGGGGCTGGGGCGGGGCGAGTTGATGGGCGGGGCCGCGGGGAATGGGCAGAGCCGGGAGACTCACCTGGTGGGCTGCAACCGTCTGAAGCGCAGCCTGATGACAGGCGTCCCACTGAAGATGCGGCCCAGGTACAGGGACTTCACGCTCTTGGCCGTGTTAAAAGGCACGCAGGGCAGAATGTCCTGTCCCGGAGGGCAGAGCGCAGGCTCGTTAGCCCTCCGGCGGGGCCGGGCTCCCGAGCGGCTGCACACGGGCCCTTTAGCTTTTGTCTTTAAACCATGACTCTCAAAAGGTATGCAGTGTAGAGGACAAGAGTTACAAGTGTCACCGAATAAAGCACGCGCCAGGGAAACTGCTGTTTCCAGAGTGCTCTGTCCTACGACGCAGCGTCCCCGCTGCCCAGAGCAGGTGCAGTGGGGGTCAGGGCCCCGCCGCGTCACCGGCCGCACACGCGTGGCAGGACCCGAGTGAGACCCGGGTCCACAGGTCGATGGCGCAGGTCCATTGGGTCCCCGCCGCCGCGCCCGCCCCGCCCGCGTCCTGCCTGCGGCGCAACCAGCGCGGGCGCTACCTCGCAGGTGCTCATGTCCTGGGACAGCTTGTGGCCCCCGCGCCCGTCGCAGAGGCAGGAGTAGCTCCCCGGGGCGTTGATGCAGGTCTGCTCACAGCGTCCCTCTGCACACTCGTCCACATCTGCGGCCACAGGGACGCAGACTCAGGGGCGCGGCGCCGTCTCCCCAGGCGCCCCCTCCCGCTCTGGAGGAACCCGCAGGTGTCCCTGGGCCTGAGCGAGCGGGTGGCCTGGAAGGAGGCGGTGGGTCCCTTTGCTGCTCAGCTGGGCTCCCTCCCGCAGGGACAGGCGGGCAGGACGGCGACGGCCCCCACCTGGGGCCCTTCCTCGGTGCCCACCGTGTGTGACGGGTTACACGTGTGGGTTAAAGCTGTGCACACGCATGTGAACATGGGTTGGAGCCCCTGCACGGGACGCTTCCCCTCCGGGGCTGGCGCCTTCTTCCGCCACATATTCGTATGTGCCGCCGCCCCGCGCCCGCCGGCCCGCACCCTCGTACCTCGGCAGGCCCCCTCCGAGGAGCTGAAGGCGTAGCCGGCGTCGCACAGGCAGGAGTAGGAGCCGGGCAGGTTCTGGCAGCGAGCCTCCCCGCAGGCGCCGACATCCGCACACTCATCCGTGTCTGCAGCGGACGGGAGGCGGCTGTGCCGGGACTAGGACTGCCCGCCCCGCCCTCACCGGGCGCAAGGACGGCGGGCACTGCGGGCCAGGGTGTGCGCGTGTCAGGACGTGTGCAAGCTGCTATTTAATCCAGTGACCGCAGCTTGGGAGGGTGAGGAGGGACCGCTGGCCGCAGCCTCTGTCCCTCTAGCCCCTCGCTGACCACTGGCCACTCGCACTAAGATGGCCCCTGCGGCTCCCCCGGGTCTGTCCACGCGCACATCACAGCCCTGAGTCACTGCCGCGCAGTCCGCACTCGGGAAAGCACAGGAGAGAAGCCCCGTCGCTAAGAACCTGTCTTACACGAGAGAAAGGGTCTCGACACGTGAATGTCACTTAAATAAGTGAATTCCGGAGGCGACGGCGAGCCCTAACCCTACTCAGAGCCCGCGGCGCAGGCACTACGAGGCGGTTTCCCAGACACAACAGGGACCTGCGCACAGAGGGGCCGGGGCGCGGCCGCGGCGGAGGAGGCCTCGCGGACCGGGGCTGAGCGCTGCCTCACCTCCGCAGGCCCGGCCGTCGGGGGCCAGCGTGTAGCCGCTGTGGCAGGTGCAGGAGAAGCCGCCGGGCCAGTTGAAGCAGATCTGGGAGCAGCCCCCGTTCTGCTGGGCGCACTCGTTGACATCTGGGCACCGGGCAGGGGTGAGCCGCGCCGAGGTGGCCGCGCGCCGTCTCCCCGCGCCTCCGCCTCCGCCACCGCCGCGGCCTCACCTTCGCTGCACAGCCGCCCCACCCAGCCGGCCTTGCAGCCGCAGTAGAAATTGCCCTGGCGGTCCTGGCAGGCGACGGTGCCCTCCTTGGCACAGGGGTCCGGGGAACACTGGTTCGGCAGATCTGAGGGAGGAGAGGCCCCTGAGCGGACGCGGCTGGGGGAGCGGCTTGGGGCGGGGGCGGCGGAGGCGCCGAGGGCCGGACCCCCCAGGCCAGGTCCCACCCTGGCCACCCTGGCCCGGCGATGCCGCCCACAGGCCCACCTCTGGCCGCGGGACCGCTCCCCAGGGGTCTCCGCCCAGGAGCTTCCAGGGGCACGGGCGGCGGGGAGCCGGGAGCCGCGCCCTGACTCGGGGAACCCAGTGTGGGTTTCAGACCCGAGGAGAGGCGGCCCCTCCGGCTCAGGCAGGACATGGCCAGCCTGGTGTCTGCAGTCGAGGCTCCGGGGACCCTGGCGGAGCAGCTTGGACACCCGAGCAGAACCCTGGGCCGTGGGCTCAACGGAACCGCCTCGTCTGCCTCTGCACCCGCAGTCCAGACACCGGCCAGCGACTCCCCACCTTCCCAGTTCTCTCCTTCCCCTGGGTCACAGCTTGTCCGATTCCAAAGGGCACCACGGCCGCACTGGCCCCTTGTTGGGGCCTGGCCAACACCCTCACCGGCCAGTCAAGCGGATTCTCCTGCCTGAAGCTGGGCCACACCCGCCTCCAAGGGCTGCAGTAGGGGCAGATGGCCTTTCCCCTGCAGCCCTGCAGAGGTCACCCTGGGCTGGCCAGCATGCTGGCGGGAGGGGCGGGCGGCCCAGGTCTGGCTCAGACCAGCAGCTCGAGTCACAGGCCACGGCCTCCACAGGCCGCAGCACCATTCACAAAGGGTCAACATGTGCTGGCGGGTGGGCGGAGCCGGCTCTTCCCTACAGGTGGCTGGTCACCCATCCACCATGGCCCCAGGAACAGCCCAAGCAAAGCCAACAGGGTGCTGGGGTGGAGGCCCTGGTGAGTCTCCTGAGAGGTGAGCAGTCCCTGCACCCACGTCCGCGAGGCTGCAGGCCACTGACCCGCGAGGAGGCACACCTGTGCAGGTCAGGCAGGCGTCCAGGTGGGGACCCTGTCCTGGGCCGGCAGCCACAAGCACCAGCTCAGAAACCACGCGCCGGCTCCTTCCTTCCCCCGCCCCCAGCAGCCAACCTTCCCCGTCCAGAAGCGGTCGGAGGTCCCTCTCAGCCCGACCTCGCTCGGGGCACCGCAGAGTGGGGCCTCCCCTAGCAGACCTCATGGCTCTGACCTCGGCTGCACCTGAGAAGCTCGCAGGCCGTCAGGAGGCGCTCAGGCCGCAGCCTGTCCATGACGTGCAGCGCCGGTTCTGGAACCAGCCCTGCTGCAGCCCTGACGCCCGGCTGCACATTTATTGAGAAAACATCTGCTCAGCAACAGACAAAATGATCAAACAGAAGCCAAAGAAACGAAGAAGCTGAGACGGACTCAGTGTCCCCTACGAGGCCAGGGGCCGACTGCGAGGTTGAGGGCTGTGTCCCAGGTGCACAGAGGGCCGCAGCCCCACCCAGCGGGAGGCTCTGCACCAGCCCCGTGACGCCCGTCTGCCGTTCTGGGGACTGGGACCCGGGTGGTCAGCCAGGCCCACAGCCAGCATGTGTGTGTCCGGAGGCTGCTGACTATCCGGCCTGGCCCAAGCAGCTATGGCCCCACCGCAGGTGGCCCCTGAGCCGGCAGCTGTGACACCCGTGTGCAGGAGGGAGGAACGTGCTCGTCCGTCCGTCTGTGGACAGGCCGGTGTGAGGGAGCCGAGCCCGGCCCGGCCCGGCTGGCAGAGGGCCGGACATGGCTGCTCATGGGGAAGGTTCCGGCTCAGGACAGCAGCCACGCCAGCTGGCGTGTGAGCTCGTGGAACGAACAGTCACAGAAAATACTCAGGATAAGCCGAGGGAAAATGTGCTCGCATCTTTGATGCACATGGATCCCTGATAGAAATGCAGATGGGTCAGAGCTCCGCTGCTAGGAAAAGTGAGACAGGAGGTAAAGCGGGCGTTCACAGAGGCAGGTGAGCTCGAGCACTGGCGCTGTGCCGCCCCGTCACGCTGGCCGCCCACGATGTCCGGCTGGCTTGGCCGGGGCTGCCCGCTAGGCAGGCGGGCAGTTCGGGGGTCTGCACCCAAACTGCGACGGAGCCTGGACGCACCCACCAGCCACGCGTGCGGACGCCCAGGCGCAGAGGCTGCCCGCCGTCCTGCGGCCCCACGAGGCAGCGGCCACGACCTGTGCTCACAGGCCCAGATGGCCGTGGGGCCACCCGTCAACCCGTGTCCTGCACACGGCTCATTCAGACCGAAGACTGGCTGACACGAGGGGAGGGCGGAGCCCCGGGAGCCGGACGGGAAGACTTACCTTGGACACATGTCACGAAGTCTGGGTTTCTGAGGTACGGAGATCCGTGTTTGTTGATGCAGTCTGCACAGAGAAGGGTGTCACTCAGACGCGGGCCGGTGCAGCACAGGCCGCCCCGGCCGCCGCCCCGGGTGCTCGGCTGGCACAGTGGCGGCGGCCGCGGGCACCACTGCAGGAGGCCCCGTCCCTCTGCTGTGCAGCCGGCCACACACCCAGGAGGGGTGCCTGGAGGGCAGCCTGAGGGACCTGGCAGGAGTGTGGCCTGTGGGTCTTTCCGTAGGACCCTCACCCTGGAGGACCAGGGTCACAGATGACTCCTGGGAACGGACACCTTTGTCGGAAACAGCCCCAGAGCCCTGGGGCCGGGCAGTCGCGTCTACTCTGCTGGTCAGCAGATGGGACCGAGAGGTTCCTCTAAGAGGACATGAGGCCAAAGGAAAGGCCATGAGACACACTTCACTAAAGTAAAAAGGGGCCACTCTAGTCACCCAGCTCGGGCCCAGGTCCCCCAGGAGCAGTGTGTGGGCCCCTCCTATAAAGGCCTCAGGCCTCGGGCCAAGACGGGGATCGCTGTCCACCCTGCGGCTCGCAGCCAACGCTGCGGGTCAGCAGGTTCCAGCCCACGAACACAAGCCCAGCGGCTCCCGAGACGAAGGCCTGGAGAAGCGGGCACACAGGCCAGCGCGGAGGACGGGTCCCAGAAGGACGGGGATTCCACGGCCTGCCACCCTGCGCCCGGGCACGGCCCGCGGTCAACTTACCGAGGTATCGCGGGTAGAAGTACACCTGTGGGACGAGAGCAGCGTTAGAGGCGGTGGGGGCTCGGCACCAGGACTGGCCGTCCTGGGAACCCCGGGCCCAGAGCAGCCCCAAAGCCACGCTGCCCCAAGACCACAGCGGCTGGGCAGGCGAGGCCGGCGAGGACTGATGGAGCGAGGCCGTCACGACGCAGCAGGCACCCCGGTGGAGCCGTGTAGGAGGCGAGAAGTCCTCCGTCAGCACTGGCCTCGCCCCTCCGCCACGGCCTGCAGAGATGCGGGGCCTTGCGGGGCTCCTGGCCACACCGACAGCGGTCACCGCTCACCTGGGGCAACGGCGCTGGGACGGCTCAGCCCCAGGACACAGTCCCGCCCACCTGCCTGCAGCCTGTGCACAAGCCGCGGCCGCGTCCACACACAGCACACGAGTTCACAGGACACCGATGCCACGGCCATGCAGCGGGGAGGCGGCAGGCGGGTGCAGGACGGGGCGCGTGGGGGGCGCGTGGGGGGCGCGTGGGGGCCGCACGTGGGCACCGGCCGCCTGCTGGCCACAGGGAGCGGCTGCGTCTTGCGGGGACCCTTTCGTCCCAGCGTCGACTTGGGGCCTGGCTGGTGCGGAGCCCAGTGCTGCCACCTGACTCCCGAGAGGGCGGTCGCCGCCCACAGCCTGGGCTTCTCCAGCAAGAACCAGGCACAGCCTGGGCGGTGCTGTGACCTCAAGCCCAGCCTCCCACCAGCCTGGCACCAGAGCAGAACGAGGCTCCAGCTCCGACCGGGGCGTCCCTGGTGTGGGCGCTGGGAGGGGCTCCAGCGGCTGGGCGGGCAGGGCCTGCGTCGTGGGCAGAGTAGAGCGGCCGGTCACCCTGTCATCATGTGCCCACCATTCGCGCAGGGGCCGGAGGGGCTTCAGGGCTGGGCTGGCGCCTGTGCAGGAGGGAGGCTCTGGGAGGACGGAAGGTGCTGGGACGGAGATGACTTGTGTGAGGAAAGCGGCTGTCAGACTGGGGCTGCCCGCTGCCCACAGGACGGGCGCTTCCTCCAGGCAGAGCGGGGCCTTAAGGGTCGACGCGGGTTTAGAAAACAGAAAGTGACGGAGGGGCTGACCGCTCACGAACAGTGCGTCAGGGCGCGTGCCCGCAAGTCCGCTCTGCAAAGACGTGGCCCTTCCGTCACACAGCAGCGGGGACGCCACTGTGGAGACGTCAGCAGAAAACCCCAGCTCGCAGGTGATGGGACAGTTGCTGACTCTGTGGGGACACCGCTGGTGACAACTCATGCCATGCGGGGCAGGCGCACCAGGCGCCCAAGCAGGACGGGCCGTCCTCTGGGGAGGCAGTTCGGCCCTGAGCAGAGTTCGGCCTACGCTCCTGCACACCCTCCGGAAACAGCGTCACGCCCGTGTCCGGCGTCTGACTGAGCAACCGGCCTGTGGGGACCCAGGGGCAAAGGCGCCAGCCTCAAACGGGTTGACGGGTGAAGCCTCTGGGCCGAGGCCCTTGGATCCTCATGCCCTGGTGGTGGGCAGATCCAGAGCCAGCGGCCAGCGGCCCCCTACTCACCCGATCCTGTTTGACCCCACGAGAGTGAGGTCCGGAGGGCAGTGAGGACAGGCTGGGGCGGGGCAGAGGACAAGGTGCGTGACTGAAGCCGTGTCTGTCCAGGAAAGCATGCTCAGGGGTCCCTCACTGCCACGGTACGGGGGCCCGTGAGCAAGACCTCACCAAACTGAGCGAAGACCTGCCTGGTGAGCACCTCCACCAGGAGGCTCCCTGGAGCCGTGCTGAACACATGGAAGGGTGGTGGGTAGTGGGTGGTGGATGGGTGGTGGACGGGTGGTGGATGGACAGATGGATGGTGGACCCTGGGTAGTGGGTGGATGGTGGTGATGACGGAGAAGTGGTGGACGAACTGACCCATGGTGGGTGTGTTGAGAGAGCGTGGTGGGTGGCGGTATGTGAATGAAGAGGGACGGATGTATGAATGAATGAACGGACGGATGAATGTGTGGACGGAGGGTGGGTGAATGAGCAGGCAAACAGGCTACAACAACTGCACTGACCTGGACAAGGCACTGGATTCTCAATTTTATTTGTGTCATAATAAGCTCCTGGTAGAACTCTAAATAATGCTCTAAATTTACCTTTGATGTGGCAGGATTAGCACTATGATTCCTTAGTCTTACAATTGCCGGCGTTCTAAGAACTGACTCCACCTGACAGCTCTCTAGTAACCTCTGCGCCTCGGGTGGTGGCAGCAGGTCCCACCTGGTGCAGGGTCACCCGCCAGTGGGGCCAGGTCTGGGGCCAGGGGACACAGCGTAATAGTTCCCGGGGAAGTGGGCTGTGGGAGCTGGCTCCCCTGGACAGTCAGCACCACTGCCACGGGCCACGGCGAGGCGCCAGGAAAGGGAGGGTGGCCCCATCTCGACCCCAACCTCAAGTTCTATCAGCCGGTGTGAAGCAGCCTCACGACACAGCTCTGCTCCCAGGTCCAGCTGCCGCCCCAGCTCCCTCTCTTCTGGGTAAGAGGCTATAAGAGCAACTGAGAGCTGCCTGCCTGCACCAGCTGCAAGCCGGCTTCCCAGCAGCCCCTGCAGCAGGGTGGCCATGTGACTCACTCTGGCCAATGGGATACAAGCAGAGCAAATATGATAACGAGTGGGGGTGGGGATTTATTCTCCTGTCTTCTTGCTGGAAGGCAGGCGTGATGGCTGGTGCTCCAGCATGCTGTAGTATGTGTGAGGCCTTGAATACGGGCTGGCACTGTTCAGCAGAGCACAGATGTGGGTGCTGGGGCAGTGCTGAGCAGTCCCAGTCTGCCTGCATCCCGCCTTTTATGTGAGAAAGGAATAAACATCCACCTCATTTAAACCATGAATGCTTGCAGTTTTGAGAGATACCCAGCAAAAAAGACTGGGCCAGCTGAGTTTGACAAATTCATACAAATAAAATTATAATCTCATGCAAAGCTATAAATCTAGTTATGGTCAAATTTCATGAGTCAGTGAAAATGTTTTTGGAAACATCCACTGCAGGGGCAAAATAAGGGTCTAGGCCAGTTGGGGTCAAAGAGAAACTACAGCGTCAGATGGCTCCTGAGGGCCTGAGGGCCAGGAGCCTGGAGGGAGCACCAGACGTGTTTTGTAAAATACAGTGTGTAAAGTTTTTTGCAAAAATATCTTGGTTTGTAGCAAGAAGAATGCTGGCTCTCTAAATGTCATCACTGTTTTGGAAAAATATGACACAGGCCTCCCTAAACCCTTCCACATTTCTCGTTCTCTTACAGCCTTACATGGTTTTTATATTTATGACCCCAATGTGACAATGCATGAGGCAGAAAAAATTTCCTTCCACAGTCTGGTTTCTCAAGGTGAAGTTTTATACTTCCGTGTAACTTTGATCTGATTGATGGATTTGCTTCAAAAAGCATGTTTCCCATGGCTGTGTGGTCCCCGCAGGCCCTCACAGAGCGCCTGGCGGTCACAGCCTCACTGCGGCGCACCCGGGGGCTGTGGTCAGTCCGCCGCCTCGGCTGAGCACACCCTCGTGCGCCTCAAGGACCCAGGTTCCAGACCCAGGGCCAGGGAACCACCGAGATGAAAACTAAATGAAACGGGTGCTCCCGTGCTGCCTGCCTTTACTCTCCTCACCCCTACCTGTGCCTTTCCTTAAAAACAAACACCTGCAGATCGTTCTTTCTCGAGGCGGAAAGCAGCCTCGGTGTCCAGTGGTCAGCACTGGGGGCGGAGCCCTCCCACACATGCAGCCTCTCGTCCCCACGGGGAGAGGGGCTGACGCGGGATCAGTCGCTCTAACACACTGCAGGGCCACGCGCCCGTCGCTGAGCCCACGGGGTGAGCAGGCCGAGGTCAGAGACGCGGCCCACTTGGCCTCGGGGCCAGGGTGGCGCCACGCCGGCGCCCATGTGGTGGAGGTGGAGGCCGGGCCCGAGAGCTGGGAGAAGCCAGGGGCAGGCTCTCCCCTGCACTCAGGGGAAGCAGCCTGCCATGACGCCGGCCCCGAGCCCACTTCAGACTTCTGGCCTCAGACTCTGCGTTTGTGCTGACTTGTCCCAGCAGCAATAAGGAAACACTGCACCTCCCTTCTCCTCAGTCACTCCCGGCAGACGCTCGGTGTCCACCCTCTGGGCTCCTGGGCAGCCGCTCCGAGGCGGAGACGCACAGCCGTGTGGAAGCACAGACCCGCCGCAGAGATCACTCGCTGGGGCCTGGATAACGGCCTTGGGCTGCCAGCCCTGGGGAGGACCATGCCCCAGCAGTCAGAGGCCAGTCTCCAGCGTCCACAGCCGTGGGCAGTGACAGGGTGGTGGCCCCAGGGGTGCTGTGGGAGGGACCCGAGGACATGGCCCCGGGGAACAGAAGGGTGCAGACTTCACCCAGAGCTCCTGAGCGGCAGGAGCCTGGCTGGGACAGGAGGGGATGGCTTCCCAGCGCCCTAGCCTGCGGGGCGTGGAGGAGTGACCCCAGACCACGGGCCTGCCCTGCGTGGAAAACGGCCGACTGCCTGTCACAGAGACGGGGGTAAGCTTCTTTTCATGTTTCTTTGGGAAAAATAAAATAATGCATTTTCCCATCATGCAAAACAGCTAAATAAAACCCTCATTCTGGACACCCTGAGTGGACCCAGCTGGTGCTGCCGAGACCTGCCCACTGACCCAGGAGCTACCGCCATGGCTCCTGCCGCGACGGCAGCCGCGCGTGGCCCAGCACGTGCAAACCTGGCTGTGCAGCCGTGGGCCCCAGGGGCCGCCGCGAACTGCACGCCCGCCCGCCGGCCACAGCC
Source organism: Solenodon paradoxus (assembly GCA_004363575.1). Lineage (NCBI taxonomy): Eukaryota > Metazoa > Chordata > Mammalia > Eulipotyphla > Solenodontidae > Solenodon > Solenodon paradoxus. Next base: position 52,131 of record RJWH01005912.1, read on the forward strand.
CACATGTCCTTCTACCACGGTCAGAACGTCTGATAAGGTGCGTGTGTCCACACCGAGGGCCACCGCCCGCGTGCCAAGCAGGGTCTCTGCGCACAGCGCCCGCAGCCTCACACTGGCTCCGCAGCTCAGCGCAGGTCTCGGGGTCAGAAGTGGAAATGTCTTCGTCAGGGGCACTAACACCAGAAGAGACAAATGTCCTTACAATTTGGGGACAGTCTGAGGAGACAGATCTGGACTCCTCACAGGTCCCTACGGAGCCGTTGGTGGCCTGTCTTGCCAGGGTCAAACTTAAAAGTCACACACAGGTCCCAAGCCAGCTGCGAGGACACCGGGGAGGCCAGAGCACCCCAACATCGAGGGCACCCCCAAACCACCACAGACTGTCAAAGGCACGCCCCATCTCACCTAGAGAAGCAGGGTGGGGGCAGGGAGCATGGGGGCCAGACACTGTCACCTGCGCGTCACCTGGCGTCCCTAAGTATTAGCGTACTCAAAGGCGTCTTGTTCTGAGTAACAAAGGGAGAATTCAGTACTTTTCACAATGTCTAATTAGCTTCCAGAGTTGAGCCCGGCTGGGACAGGAGCAGTCATGGGCTGCAGCCCTGCGGAGCCTCGGAAGTGCCTGCTGGCGCCCGGGCTTCAGGGAGCCTGGGTGTCGCGCTGGCCCTGGCTGGCCACACCTGCACCTGTGAACCCGCGGGATGCAGAGCGGGCGGGGAGAGGGCCGCGCCGCTGGACGGGGCGAGGGGCTGAGAACCCCACATCCTCGGGGAGCCAGGCCGCTGCGGACGGGGCACTTCTCCCAGATGCAGACACAGCCCTTGGCCCCTTCGCACCCCCAGAGTTGCAGAAAGAGCAGTGTGGTGGCTGCAGGGGGTGTGTGTGTCCAGTCTGTGCGCCGTGCGTGGGCACAAGAGTTGGTGGTGGCTGTCAGAGTGGTAACTGTCCTGGAGGACACAGCAGGGTCACCTTCCATGGTCAGGGAGCCTGACTGCCCACAGCGGCAAGTCCCTGGGAGACAAGGACCCTGTCTCCTGCGGAGCCCCACTTCTGCCCCCGTCAGACCCCTAGTTCACCCCAACATGGGCCTTTCACCTCCAAAAGGAGTGCTCCTCCCGAAGCTGTCCTCAAAGAATCTGTGGTCTCAGGGAGACGGTCCTGGAGGGCAGACACGGCCCCAGGGCTGTGAGAGCTGCGGGTGGGTGGGGTGAGACGTGGAGGAGACAGAGACATGGGTGGCCCTTTGTCTGGGGGCTCTTTCTCGGAGCAGAGGGTGACTACTGAGCTGTGGATCCAGACCAACCTGCCTTAAAGTGCTTAAGTAAAAAGGTGACATTGCAGGGTAGACAGGGACTGGGTGGCCAGCAGAGGGGTCCTGAGTCAGAGAGGGACAAGGAGACGCAGGGAGATCAGGCACCAGAGCCACGTGGTGGGGGGCGTTGCGGGATGGGCGTGGGCAACGTCAGGGATCCCCGCCCAGTGCTCAAGGACAGTCCTCCCAGCACCCCGGGAAGAGAGCCTGCGGACAGCTCTCTGTCAGGAGGAAGCGCAGACGCTCGGCCAGCAGAGCTCACCCCCCCGGAGCCCCGCCCATGGCGCTGGGCACCATCTGCTGTGGCCACCCCAGGCCTGGGCCCATGGCACCCTCCACTGCAACCTCACCTGGCTAGGCTGCAATGTAGGGGTCAGCCCCCAGGTGGCCTCCCGTAAGGGTGCAATTGCTGACAGGTCCACCAGAGGGGCGGGACCAGGAACCCGGTGCCAATTCCGGGGCAGCCTTGCTCACCAAGCTCAGGACGCTGGGCCTGAGATTAGACCTTGGTTTGGCTGGGGGGGTGGGGTTGGTGTCGTCACGCAGCGGGCCCAGGACTTGCTGAACTGGATCAGGTCAGAACCCTCAACTGGGCACTGCACAGCCCCAACCACAAATGCAGAATCACCTGTTTCAGGAGAAGTGGCTGATATTTCTGAAGAGAGACAGTTCATATGTGCAGAAAACAGTTCCGATTTTCTAACAGCAGCGCGTTCACAAGTGCTGCTAATAATCGGACACAAAAGTGAGTTGGCTTTGGTCCCCATCCTGCAGATCTCAGATTCCCCCAGAGTGAGAAGACTGAGTGGAAAATATGAGCTTAAGGGGACCCAGCTCTACCAAAGCAGCTGACACTCAAGCTGCTCCCTGACCCCAACCCTGACCCTGATCGTGACCGTGACCCTGACCGTGACCCCATCCCTAACCCTGATCCTGACCCTGACCCCTAACCCCTGACCCTGACCCGACCCCTCCCAGCATGCCACACGGCCCCTCAAGAGAAGGGAGAACAAGTCAAGGGCCAAATCCAGACAACGGAACCGTGGACACCAAGGTGACACAGGTCATAAGATGCAAGGCACACATTTCCGATTCCAGCAGTGTGGGCGCCCTTCCTGCGGCCTGGGCGCGGTGACATTGAGGGCAGTGACCCGTGGCACCTGGACACGGCTGTGCCCCAGAGCAAACAGGGCGGCAGGCTGGTCCCCAAGCTTGTCCTCAGAAAGGGGCCCAGAGGACCCTTCCGTGGCCCACAGGCCCCACCGCCAGGGCCGCAGCGTCGCCGCCGGGCTCTTCACAGGTAGGGCTCCCACAGAAGCGCAGCGTGAAGTCCACTGATCTCCTGTGTAAAGTGGCAACACTGCCCACCCGCTTGGGTGGCGCCAGCGCCCAGTCCTTCACCAGAGACAGGTGCACGGCGGGTCCCCCTGGCCCTGCAAGGGCCTCCCTGGACACAGCTGGTGGTGCAGACACGGCCCTCACCCGTGACAGATGACCGAGCGGCACGTCAGACTCCTGAGTCACAGCTGCTCCTGAGGGCACCTTGCCGAAGGCCTGCCCGCCAGGGTGCGGGTGCGGGTGTGGGTGCTAGCGGTGTCTTCCCCACTGTGCCCGCCCACAGACTCGTGCTCTGCACTCTTCCAGGAACGGACTTGAACCTGCTGGGCCAGCAGTCCCAGCCCCAGAAGTTTCACTTCCCCTCCAGGCAGCCCTCCAGCCCTCCATCCCTCCGGAGGGTCGCACCCTCCCGCCCCTCCAGCTGGGCGGTGCGGTGCAGGGATTGTGAGTTTGTGCTTTCTTTCCAGGGGCCTCTTCTTCCCCAGGGGTCTAGCCTGCGCAGACCCAGCGCCGCCTGCACGCACCAAGGGTCTCCTTCCGCCCCAATGGACACCTGCCTCTCCACCTGGGGTCACCTGAGAGGTCAGGCTCAGGTGCGCGAGGGGAGCCCACCGCCCAGGGCCCTGCCCTTCTAAGGCCACCCTAACCGCTCACTCAAGAGTTCTGGGGTGACTGGCACAGCCCGCGGGAAGGCTCGCAAGCGGCCTGCGGAGGCAGCGGCGGCGCGCGTGCAGAAGGGCGTTCCCGGCGCGGGGCTGCAGGAGGCGCCGCGGCGGCCCAGCCCGCCCGCCGGCCCGCGCTCACCGTCTCGGGGTCGTTCTCGAACACCTCGCGGGCCTCCTCCTGGCTGCACAGCTCCTCGATGCACTCCCTCTCCAGGTGGCCCTGCTTGGCCTCCTCGAAGACCTGGTAGGCGCGGCGCTGCCGGGGCCGCAGGAACTGCGCCGCCTCGCGCGCCCGCAGCATCACGGCTGCGGAGGCCGACGCGCCGGGCCGGACGGGAGCCAGCGGGAGCGGGGAGACAGCGGGGCGCCCGTCAGCCGCCGCCGCCGGGCGCACGCGGCGACGCTGGGTGCCGTCCCGGGGCTTCGGGGCCCCGCGGTACTCACCGTGCGCGGACTCGGACGCCAGCAGCAGCAGCAGCAGCACCAGCGCGGCGCCCGGGGCGGCGGCGGGCCGGGGCGGCCGCATGGCGGGCGGGCGGCGGCGGCGGCGGCGGCGGCGGCGAGGACTGCCGGGCGGGCGGGGCGGAGCGCGGTCACAGCGCCCTGGAGGCGGCGGCGAGCCGCGGGCACCGCGGGGCGCCGGCCTCGGTCATCGCGCGCCGCGCGGCTCTGAAGGTCACATCCCGCGGCCGCACCCCCGCGCCTGCGGCCGGGCGGGGCCGGACTCGGGCGGGCGGGCGGGCGGGGCGGCGCCGGGCGGCGGCCCAAGGCTCCCACGGCTGCGAGCCAAGATCAAAGCGGAGAGGAAGCCGGTCGCGCCCGCTGGTCGACCGCGCGTCCGTCCGGGAAGGGCTCGTCCAGCCGCGGCCGAGTGCTGGCTGGGACTGCGGGGAGGAGGGAGAAAGACCCGGCGACGGCGACAGCGACAGCGACTGGCGACGCGCCAGCCTCGACCTCTTGGGCGCCCACCGCGCGCATCTTCCCCACGTCCCCTTTGAGTCTCCGTCCTTGGGCACATTTCCCAGAGACCCAGAACCCACCACAGAGGAGATAAACTGAGGTCAGGCAAGCCCTGTGGGGTCCGGGCAGGGAGATGAGATTATGTCCTTTGGATCTGTTTTCCTTAATGGTGACATTGAAACTCCCAGCTTCCCGTGGGCATTTAAGCTGAAAGCAACATTGTGTTTGTTCTCAGACACCAACACTTTTCTGTCTCCCTCGCAGGACATTTCACAAAGTCACGGGCAAAAACCACCAACCACTGGCCACCAGCCGGAGACCCCTGGGGCCGGAGCAGCTGAGGCTGGGAGGGCGGACCACCCCTCTGGAGACGCTGCTGGGAAAGCCCAGCCCCTGATGACCTGCAAACCAGTTACGCACCCCCCCCCCCCCCCCGAAAAAAACCCCAAAACTAAACAAAACAACTCAAACCTACTTGGTGGACTCAGCACTGGAATCCAAGCGTGTTCCCCTTGGACTTCTGTGCTGGGAGAGGAAGGGTCATTACTGGCAGGGATTCTTGAGGTCGCTGGTCTGAACAAGCATTAACACGTGAAAATCTGGAAATGAATGCCCCTGAGAATGGCCTTCAAAGAGACGCCTCAGTTAGTAGACACATCATCCGCTCCTGTGTCTGAACTCTGAACTGGACTTAGCAGGCGGCTAGTCACAGCCGGGCTGGACTGGCCGGCCCGGTGGTCAAGGAACCTGCAGACAGCCCGGTGCTTAGAAACAGTACGGGGCGCGTCACCTTCCTGCGAGAAGCACTGGCTTTGACGTCCGGGCAGGTGACCAGTTCTTTTCTCGGTGTTACACAAACCTTAGTTCATGAATTGCTCTCAGGACAAGGGGTTCATGGTCACTGCGTGCCGGGCCGTTACCTACCGTGGGTGGACTCCAGAGTGTGTGGGCTCTTAGGAACTGCTCGCCGCGACTGGGGGCTTGTGCGTGTCTTTGGAGAATTCTTCCCAGAGTAAGGGAGCACCAGCCTCTCTGTCCCTGGGGAGGGTCTGCCCTGCGCGGGCCTGCAGGGCCTCCCGGGATTGTGGGATCCACCTGAGGGGCCCCTGCCATCTCCTGGGTTCTCTCTTGGCGTGGGCCCCTCATGCTTGCGGTGACCCGTGTCAGCACGGCCCCACAGGAGGACAGCCCTGGCCTCCAGCCTGGCTGGCACCGTGCCCCAATGCCCCGTTCACCCTCTGCGGGGTTAGTTTCCAGCCTCCACGCCGCCCACACGTAGGCACTCGGTCCAGCGAAATGCGTTCACGCGTGTGTGCTTTTTGACCTGGGCGACCACGGAATGTCAGCAAGAGCGGGAGCACGGAAGAGCTGGAGCCAAGACAGCCCCGCAGTCCGCAGTGCGGGCACCTGCGCCCCGGCGGACCGGAACCGGTGAGGAGCGCTGGGGAGCTGTCCCAAACTGCCGAGAGCTCACCTACGGTTGTGCCGAATCCTTCCACTGAGTGCAGCCTTGGCGTCCCTCGGGACTGTCTCCCAGTGTTCTGTGCCGCGTGTTTTTATTTTATCCTATAGTTTTGCTTAACTAAATGATCAGTTTCAGTGCTGTGTTTTGGTAGAATCAATAGAATTTCCTTTAAAAAAAAAAAGCGTCTATTTAGTTGTCCGTCTCGGCCCCTCCCCTGCCCCGCTCCTGTGCCTGGGTCTCGAACCTGGGTCCTTGGGACGTAGGTGGACTGTGCCCGGTGGGTGTATCCGCCAGCCACCAGGGGCACCCAGCAGAACGTGGCGCACAGATGTTGCTGCTGCCGGAAACACAGACGTTCGCTCCCACTTCAACCTGGCACCTTCGACTTCCTTTTGTTGCCTGTTGCTGTCAGGCAGCCTCAGATGCAAAGTTGACTAGAAAGTAACACAGTTGTTTCTGATCCCAGGTGGAAATGCCATGTTTATTTGATTCTAAGTCACACCCCAGTTTTCAAGAGGTTTTCATGAAAAAAGCAAAACAAAAAATACTAAACATGTTTTTACAAAGTCACCTTTGAATGTAAACCCACCTAATGTCCCATTATTTTCAGGGACATTAAAATGGCAATAAAAATCCAGCTTAGAATGAACACAGTAATTGGGTTTCATATCATTAAGACCTGGCTCTGGGGTCTGGGTCTGGGGTCTGGAATGGGGTCCGGGGTCAGGGTCTGGGGTCCGGGATCCGGGGTCCGGGGTCTGGGGTCTGGGACTTGCACGGTGCAGTGTGGGAACCAGAGGAAAGTTGCTGGCAGACAAAAGGTTCCTTGTCAGAAGACAGGCAGTACGTGTCAATTCAGATAAAGGTGCCGTGATATCAAAGCTTACATTTTAGGACTTCCAAAACAAGCTAATTTTGAGAGCACTTTTTTCCCTTTGGGCTGCTTGAAATTGGTAGAAACATTAGTTGACTTAGTGGTTTCTCGGGCCTGAAATCCTGCTATGCGGGGCTCGGTGCCCTGGCTGCGGGACTTCGTCCGTCTCGCGTCACGGCGCTTCTCGGGTGCCGGGCTGCAGACCCGGTGCCGGCGGACGCCTCGCAGGAACTCATGGACCCCACACTCCCTGCACCAGGAAAGGACAGGTGACTCCTCACCATATTGTGACCGGAAGGAGATTTTGCAAACCTGGTAGAAAACGCTCTTCGTGTGTCCATTTGCCATCCTGTAAGCTCTGTGACCGTGCGCCTGGAGGGACAGGGCCTGGCTGGCCAGTGGTGGCCGCCATGTGGCAGATACCGCGTCCCTGTCCACCGAGGCCCTGTCACTGCAGCCTGGAGTGAGAGGCTGTGCAGCAGGGCAGCCGTGATGCCGGGCCTCGAGCGGGCAGCACGTTTGAGGCAGTGCCGTCCTACAGCGTGGGGACACAGCTGTGATGTCTCTGATCCCGCCCACGCAGGGTCCCCATTGGCCCCGCCTCGGCGGGCGCCCGGCAGTGAGGGCTGTGGTCTCAGCAGGGTTGGTGGGGCCGGGCGGTCGGGGGTCCCAGTTCCGAGCGACAGCCTGTGTGCACCCGACAGTTGCCCGTGCCTGCCCACGGGGACCAGCGCTGTGCCCGGCAGTCTCCGTGCCGTCCCCTCGCAGGCTCCTCCGGCCTCGGCAGTGGCCTCCGCACAGCGGCCCCAGAGGACAGAGCGGGGCTGGGCAGGCACTGAGGACCTGGTGACTGTGGTCTCTGAAGCTAGTGGTGGTGATGTCAAGTCCGGATTCAAAACCAAAGGCACCGTCACCGCCCGTCCCACAGAAGCCCCTGGCCCTCGGGGGCGGCGTGAAGGGACAGGGCATCCTCCGGCGCCACCCTGGACCCCGGCAGAGCACTGGCCCTGGTGTGCTGACGCCCAGATGACTGGGAGTCGCTGGCTTGTTCTGCTCAGGCCCCGAAGGAAGGAGGAGGCCGGAGGGACCCAGGGCGGGGCGCCCATGCCCGGGTGGCTGAGGTGTTTGCCCGAGGCTGGTGCAGGGCCTTTGGGAAACCCGGCTTCTGGCACAGTGGCAGGTCTCAGCTCAGGCGCTGATTCTGAGTTTTGCTGTTTCTGACGCACCGCGGACGGCGTTGGGCTTGTTTTGAAGGAGCCCTGGGTGCCGGCGTGCGGACCCCGCACGGCGGCTTCTCAGGCAGCTGAACACAAACCTCGGCCCACACACCTCTTGGCGCTTTTTCTGGGAAAGTGAAGACTGCGTCCACACGAAAGTGTGTGGCAGCTGCGCGCAGTCGCTGAATCACTCCGATCCCCTCCCGAGGGCCAGCCCAGCTGCACGGGAGGACGCCGCGTCCCTGGCGCAGGAGAAGGCCAGCTCGGTGGCACAGAGGTGGTGCCACCTCCACGCGTTCATAGGGACACAGGCGTGGTGAGCAGGGGAGGTGCGGCCATGGTGGCTCTTGGCTCCCAGCCCAGGGAGGGCACTGTGGCCCTGGAGGCCTCGGACGCAGGCCCTGCTCGGGGCACCGGCCAGGTGACCCCCAGGAAAACCCGTGCTGACCCACGCTCTCTGACATGCTAACCGTCAGAGGCAACCCGCCGAGGCAGAGGGTCAGCGGGAGAGCGTCCTCGGCAGCGTTAGGAAGAACTGAACTCCCAGGAAGGAAGGACAGCGAATGTTGAAGTGAGAAGGCCGTTCCGACTGGGAGCCCAGAGACACGGGGACACAGGAAAGGCCATGCCAGTAGCTCTGGGACCCAAGGGGTCCATACTGCCCCCAGCACACGGCTCGCCTGCCCAGGCCCATGTCTGAGAGGGGCCCCTTGTGCACACTCTGCTTGACTGGACTGTCGTGGCTCTGAGGTCACACAAGGACAGAACCGCCCAGGGCCACGTGGACGGAGGCTCGTAGGGGGAGCGTCCGAGGCTGGTGACCAGACCAGTGGACGGGGTTCCCTGCAGCCGGTGAGGGACACAAGATGGCAAGGACGTCTGCTGGGCGCCGCGCTGGTCCGGGCTCCAGCCTCCGCACAGGAGCCTCACATCCGCCAGAAGCCACAGCCCACAGGGAGGAGCGCCCTGCGCAGGCGGCCGGCTCACGCGCGACGGCCACACACTGGAAGCGAAAAAGTCCAAGTCCACTCCAGAAACTTGCCCGACGTCAGGTGACCTTGGCCGTGGGTCACAGGAGCCCAGCGGGCTCTGCCTCAGCTCCACCCCAGAGACAATCCAGACGGAGAAGAAGGCTCACGAAACAGCAGGTGGAAGGAGGGAGCCCTCTGAAGACCTGCATTCATCCCTCAGCAGCGCCCGCGGGCCCCTTTCCAGCGCGGCCCCCGGAGCGCCTGCCCGAGGCTCTTCCGGCGCCTGTCCCGCCTGGGCTGTGAGAAGGGCCGTGTCCTGCGTTGTCCCCGAGAGGACCAGTCTCCTTTCCCAGTGCTGCTGCCACGACCCACGCAGGTGGCTTTTCTCCCAGGTGCTGACGTCGGAGGCCGCCCCTGCGGCGTCACTGTGAGGGCCTCAGATGGGCCCCCCTGCACCGGACGCCCGCTCCCCGCACAGGTCGTCTGCAGGTGTGTGGAGGGCCTTCCTCGCGGTGCGTGTGACGGTGACGTGGCTCCTGTGTTAGAATGCACCGTGGGCCTGGAGCGCAGATGTCACTCGCACACGATGTCCTCTCTTTCCAGGGAGGCTGTTCCCCTCATCTGCCTGCTCTTACCACACCTGGAAGACCTTGCGGTCAGTCGACAGCAGTGGGCATGCGGGTCTTCTTCTGTGGCCCCAGCGCCCCCGAGAAGGTGCCCCACTCACTGCCGCTCACAGTGGCCGTGGAGGGGCCTCCCGTCTAGGTCTGGGGCTGCCTCCCTGGCTCAGCTGCGGGGAGCCCCTGGATGGCCAGCCAGACTGTCCATGTCCCAGGCTCAGGTGCGCGATCCAGCCGCCCTCCCTGCTCCCACTTGGCCGAAGTTAGGGTGGGCTCCGGGGTAGCGTCCAGGCCCTGCTGGGGTCTCTGTCCAGGGCCCTGCCGTCACCGCAGGACCAGGCGCCCAGACAGCCAGCCAGTCCTGCAGGACGAGCCACACCCCTCCTGCCTTCCCCGTCTCTCCCAAGTCTCTGAGTCTCCAGCCACGTGGAAACATGTTGGGCAGGACGGCCAGGCCCCTTCCAGGTGGAGCAGGCGCATCTTCCCGGGAGGGACACGGCCTCCATGTCCCACCAGGAAGGGAGGAGGCTGCCCACGGGGAAAAGGAGAGCACGTTCCAGGTGTTTCCTTTATTTCTCCCAATGCTGCTATGACCAGACACGGCCGCTGAGTGATCTGCATTGCTGCTCAGTGCAGGTGGAAAAGCCAAAGAATTGTCCTGTTCTCCCCTCAGCGGTGTCTTTCCAAAAGTAAAAGCTCTACATGTTATGCAGCTCAGCTTCTCACGTGTTTCTTGGTGACTCGTGCCCCGTGCATCCTGTGCCTGCGGAGACCTTGAGTCGGAAGTTCTGTCGTGTCATGTAGCCGGCATTTAGGGTCACAATCCATTCTGGGTTCATTTTTAAGTCTCGTGTGAGCGACGGGTCCAGACATGTCCATGTGAACATGTGAAAACCACGCCATTCCTCACCGAGCTTCCCAGGCACGTGTGCGAAGTGTCCCGACCACACGCGTCGGCGCAGCTGTGCGCTGTGAGCTGCAGCTGTGTCTGTGGGTAAAGGAAGGAGCAGCAGGACGAAGGGGAGCAGGCGGGCAGGGAGAGGAGGAGGATCACTCGCTCATCTTGGTTGTCCCCTGGCCCTGGATGGGCACCTGGGACCGTGGACGCGTGTGGCCCGCGCCCAGCCCTCCTCCAGCAGGCGCACTGGCATTTGTGTCTGGTGATCGCATCCTGCGGCGCTGCTGAGTTGCTTCTGATAGTTGTCTAGTTATGAGTAGGTCTTGATTTTGTCAAATTTTTATCCTATTCAGTTGAATGTGATTTTTCTTCTTTGGTTCATTAATGTGGTGGATATGCTGAAAGTTTTTCAAACACTGAACCGGCCTTGCCTCCTTGGAATAAATCCGCCCCACGTGCTGCGCGGCAGTACCCGGCGTCTAACCACCGGGTCCGTCTCCGCAGCCGCGTCCCGTGCTCACGGGCTCTGAGCAGCGTGCTGTCTGGGGGGAGACGCAGCCCGGGCAGTGGGTGAACTCGGCGGACTATCCCTTTGGCCACTGGGGCGGCGCTAAGTACATACGTACATTGTCACCTCCTGATCGGGCTGCAGCTGAGCGCTCCTGGCCCGGGACCCCGCCAGGCCCCAGCCCTAACGGGGCCATCAGGGCAGCTCCAGAAAGGCTAGCCCACGTGAAACGCAGACACAGAGCTTTCGTCTCTAGGTTTTGCTGCCTTTTTAAAGAATCTTGCCATTTTCTAAAGGGCAGGAGTGGGCCCTCTGTGCTGCGCCTTGTTCCTGGGACAATGAGTCCCCTCGGGCCAGCTGTGGGCCTGAGGACACTCCAGGGAGGACACGCTCAGAGCGGAGCTGCTCTCTTTCCTCTTGGGTGGATGTGGGCTTCAACCCGACAGATGTTTCCTGACTGCTGGGTGCCAGGAACAGGCTGAGCTTGTCCACATGGCCAGCGGGGTGGGGGTGGGAGGTTGACGGCTGCTGGCAGCGCCTGTGTCCACCCCACCACCCGTGACCCTTCCTCCCCGTCCACCTCCTGCCCTCCACTGGCCCACCCGCCCTCCCCGCCTGCCTGCTGTCCGTCCCATGTTCTGGGTGTGACCCCACCGCAGAGGAAGGGCAGGCCACCGTGCTGTAGCGGAAGCCCCACGTGATGGCAGGCGGGCCCCTTCCCTCGTGGCCCCCGGCCCCGGGAGGCGCGGTTAGAAGTTCAGTCCTGCTCGGGTGGCAGCACCACACACAGTCCTTCAGACAGAGACCAGCCTCCGGTCTCCGTCAGAGACTTCACCCGTGCCTTCCATTAAGGACGACACTGCGGCACCGAGCCCCCGACTCCGGCGGCCTTCCAGCTGCACTGTGTGCCCTGCCTGCCCGGCACCCATGCCTGCCGCCCGCTGGCTCTGCCCCATGGCTGAGACGCAGCCCTGGACCGGCCCCCACAAAGGCCAGCGGCCGCTCGCTCTGTGTCTGCCGTCACTACGGACATCGCCTGCAGCTTCCAGCCTCGGCGTCTGTCCACAGCAAGCGTGTCCCGTCCTGCCGACTTCGGGGGCTTCTGGAAGCCCCGCGTTCCAGTCCCACGCCGGTCACGCCCCTGCAGCTCGCACCTCCCTGCAGGACAGGGGAGGGGCTGCTGGCTCCAGGAGGGGTCTCTTTAGAACGGACTCACCTCCCTGCACTTTCGCTGGACAACTGAACAGATGTGACAGTCACCATGTAAGAAAACCGGACCAAAGGCTGACCAGGACTGACAGACGCCGAGTCCCACCCGCGTCTTAGTCTCTACACCACCAGCTGCTTCTGACTGAAGCCATTTCTCCACCCGCGCCTTCGTCTCTGAATCTCGTGCCTGTGCTCACTGCGTTCGCTGGGCTGGGGCGTTCTCCGCACGTCTCTGGCCCCACCACTGTGGGTGCGCCGGTCTCCGTGGTCCGGTCAGACCCGCTCTGGCTGTGAGCAGGGGGCGCTGCCCAGCCCGCCAGGCACCACCGCCAGTTTCCCACTGCCCACCTGGTGGTGTCAGCCTTCCTTGCAGGGAGCCCTCACGTCGCTCACCTGCTCTCCAGCGAGACTGTCAGGTGGGGCTCGACCTCCGGCCGCACAGGTCCCTCGGAAGCTGCACTCTTGACCGACGCCCGGTCGCTGTCGGAACAGCGTGGGGGTAAGTTCAGAGAACCTGAACGCCAGCAAACATCCCCCTTCTGCTTCCACACGGGACTCATGCCTTCTGGAGTCGGTCTCAAAGCTGAACGTCACCTTTCTGGGATGAGGCCCTAAATGCAACCTGCTGATTCGAACGCGGGTGTTTTACTGGGTGGCTCTCACTGTCACGGCAGCAGTTATAAAGCGACCTTCAAAGAGTGGCTTTCAATCCACAACTGAAATAGCGGTTTTCCTTTTTATAATCTAATTGCTTACTCTTAAGATGCTCTCCTTGTCCTTTTGAGAAATGGAGCTCGCTCAGCCGTTTGCTCTTTCTTGTCTGGCTTCTTTGGGGAAGGTACCCGTGAACTGTGGCTGAAAACTGTCGATGCCTCACGTCCCCTCCGCTGGACAGCACTTTTGCAGAGCGGGCGCTGCCCCACCTCCCCCACCTGCCAGGTGCCGGAGTCCAGAGCGGATGCCACACATAGGAGTGGCCATCACCCGGACGCCTGGGCTCCGCCCCCGCCCGGGGAGGTGCTAACACCTGGGCTCCGCCCCCGCCTGGGGAGGTGCTAACTCCTGGGCTCCGCCCCCGCCCGGGAGGTGCTAACACCTGGGCTCCGCCCCGCCTGGGAGGTGCTAACACCTGGGCTCCGCCCCGCCTGGGAGGTGCTAACACCTGGGCTCCGCCCCGCCTGGGAGGTGCTAACACCAGGGCTCCGCCCCGCCCGGGAGGTGCTAACACCAGGGCTCCGCCCCCGCCTGGGAGGTGCTAACTCCTGGGCTCCGCCCCTGCCTGGGAGGTGCTCACACCAGGGCTCCGCCCCGCCCGGGAGGTACTGGCACCTGGGCTCCGCCCCGCCTGGGAGGTATTAGCACCTGGGCTCCGCCCCCACCTGGGAGGTGCTAACTCCTGGGCTC